>CBVK0101941216.1:0-12766 GCA_900067695.1 Picea abies
AAGTGTGATTAAAACCCTCTTTTCAAATCCTTTAATTTCATATGCTAACATAGTACTGTTGTAAGGAGCTTACATTCATTGTAGCATATTTCACCTTGCAACATGATCTTCTACCATTGGAGCAATGACAAATTAGGATTGAAAGAGTTAGGATTTACTTTCTGTCAAGGCCTTTATTTCTTGTATGTGTGACTTCAACTTTCTCTTTAGCCCCTAACCTCATTAACTTGACATAGTATTGTTGCAAGGAGCTACAATTACTGTGGCATACTTTTCCTACCAGTGGAACTGTGACAAGTAAGGGTTGAAAAAATTAGAATATGATTAAGCTTGCTTAGCTTACAGTTAGTTGCCTACTCCTGCATATATTTTGCCGGCATCTCACAAGTCTACGGACACCAGATTGATGAATTTAATGTAACATAATTCTGGCAATAGAATTGACTAACAACATACATAATATATAACAACATTAGATAATAATTAACGATGATAATTAAATAACCCAAGGGACACAATCCTTCACCCTCGTGACCTGTCAATGATATTTAGACAATCACAAGTGGTCTTGGAAAATATCTTATTCAATACATTATTATAAATATATTTTATATCCTACATGGAATTATTTATGTTACACTATTTATTTTGGATGAATAGTTTGGTTCATTGGTATCAAAAACTAGCTTGGACCGATATTGTGGTGACACTCCCAATTGGCTTTTGATCAAAATTTGTTGTCTTTAACAATCAAATTGATGAATTACGACCACATTTTTTAAAGAGATGTCATGATTCTTATTCTACTAAAAAAGATAAAAAAAAATGAAAAAAAAAAGAAGACAAATTTTAATCCATTACAACATATTCCATTGCTATATACGTACTTTTGAGACTTTAACAACCAGAGGAATTGGATACACAACGTGAATAATCAATCTTTGCTCCTCATACACCTATCATACCTTCAAACATTGTTTTTGCAAATATATAGGCTCTACTACCAACTTAGAAGTGCCACAAATAAGCGTCTAGGGTGATTTGCCAATGCATGGTGAAGGACATGCCTTTTCAAAAGAAAGTCAATTAATCATGAAAATTAGCGGAAGATTTTAATTAATCATATTAAAATTCAAGGTGAAGAGACATAATAATAAAGTAAGGAGAGTACTATGTAAAAATATCGATTTATGAAGTCAAATTATTTGTTACGTTGAAGTATAAGAGGAATTGTAACCTAAAATCGAAGTGGAATTCAACTTCAAAAATACAATAGCGTTATTTTCTAGTGGTACCCTCGCACTTTGTGTGTCCATTGAATCTCGAGTGATAAATACAATCTATTAAAGAAAGGAATGATAACCATGACACCATAAATAACAAAGTTGGGTAAATATAATAGATGAAGCATATCTTGTATTAACAAAATTGACAAACTAAGAGAGTACAATGAAGCAATGAAGCAGTTGAAATTAGTTACCTCAAAGTATTTAGAAAGTTTTGCATATGATAGATTCACATGGTTTGAGGAGTAGAACAAGGGATTGTTGATAAATCAGTGATAACTATTTGTTTTAAATTTTTTAAAAGTGTTCCAAAAATAGAGGAACATGGGAAGATGTTCTTTCTTGTGACGTTGAGCGCTTAAAATGTAAACTAATGAACTATTAATAGCGTAATCAAGGAGCATGATAGAAGAATCTAGATCTCAAAAAATTATAATAAAGACTTATCATAGAAAGATGAATAAGTATCTCATTGAAGGAATTGTAGTCACAAATCAATAAATTAAGAAACGAGAAGAATACACTATATAAAAAGCTTGAACAACTTGTCGACAAAAAAACATTGATCAACAAAGAAATAATAACAGATTCAATTGAATTAGGGAAGTTTCTAGAGGTTAAAGTCCAAACTATAGATACAAGAACTATCATAGATGCGATCAAAGTTGAAAAAATGAGTGAATATTTATCTATAGTTGACAAGACACTAATCGATAAAGAGACCTAGTTACATTTGAAGGCCCATTTGTCACCTAGTATATCAAAAGAAAGTTCAACTATAAAACCTATCATCACCCAAATAAAAAAAAATGTCTCACATATAAAAAGTCAATTCACATTTATAAATACTAGAATGCCAATCCAACTCATTTCCAAAGGTTTACTAAGAGTAGCAGTACAAAAATTCTTAATAAAATATCACACCATACAATTTTATAGAAAATCGAATTGAGATGGGTTGACCCTTTCAAAATGCGACAATTTTGTTCAACACTTTGAAGTTTGCACCATTTAGTCTCTTCAACCATGACAACATTAAGAATACATCATCAAGTAAAAGCATTGCTGAAAAAAGCAAAGTCATAGACTTCTCCAAACTATCTTTTGAGGGAAAAACATCCTCGAAGGGGAGACAATCTAACATACATAAATATATAAAGAACATTTCCTAATAATTGTTCACGAGAGTTAGCTTGAGTGGTCTTAGATCCTTAAATGGGTTCTTTCGGAGTTAGGAGATTACGGGTTCAACTCTCAATTCCCTTGGGGTTAGGCATTGTAAGTAGCATTGACGGTTTACCTTATTTACCATCCGTGGATCATGGGGAAGTACTAAGAGGGTTTGCCACAAGCCTTTCAAAGTTGGGAGGTTCTGGGTTCAACTCTCAATTCCCTTGGGGTGAGGCACCACAAGTAATATTGATGGTTTACATTCTTTACCATTCGTAGATCACAGGGAAGTATTCAAAGGGTTTTTCGCAAGGTTTTCCTTGAAACAAAAACATTACATAATAATAATAATAATAATAATAAAGTAACCCAAAGGACACAACCCTTCACCCTCACGACTAGTCAATGATATTTACACCACTACTTGTGGTCTGGTAAAATATCATACTCAATACATTATAACAAATATATATTGTATATCCTATATGGATTTCTTTACTTTATCGTATTTATTTTGGATATTCAGTTGATGAACTAAATTAGTTCATTTAGTTATTGCTATTTATTAGAAATGTATTTTTCCATTACTTAGATTTGTATGTGTAATCCACCCTTAGGTGTGTAGGAGCTCTCACTATTTTCTTTATTTTTTTCTCTTATTTTGTTTCTCCTATTTTTCTACATAAAATTGCTCCAATAATTATAAAAAATAATTATATTTAAAAAAAATACAACTTGAATTTGAAAATCCTCAAAATTAAATGATTTAAATGTCTAAACCCATTAAACACAACAATTTACTTATTTTAATCTTTGAACAACCCTTTCCATATCTATATGCTTTCCATATCTATATGCTTAAAGATCAAACCATACATAATCAAAACTTCTCTAACATAATTAGACAAAATTATACATAATTCTAACTTTTTACATTATATTCACTTTTCCCATAATCCATTATTGAGAAAGATTTTTTAAAATAAAAATCAACTCACTAATTAAAATAATCAAATTATACACTTACATACATTCTAATTTATGTAACCATGTCCATATTGCCATACAACATAAATTCTAAAAAGACAATTGTGATACTATTCAATATTCTTACGCACTATTTTAGTAGGGTCTAATATGTAAATAAAAGGTCCATAAATTCTAAAAAGACAATTGTGATACTATTCAATATTCTTACGCACTATTTTAGTAGGGTCTAATATGTAAATAAAAGGTCCATACACATTAGAACATATACACAAAGCAAACATGAGAATACAAGAGATTCAACTTAGATGCATGTCTATGTTTACAAAGGCTCAATAAGAATGCTTGAAGTCAAGGTCAAGATATACATTGAATATCAATTCAATATTACAATTCAAAATATTTGTTATTTAATTTAATTTGGTTTTGTCTTTCTCACTCATCACTATTTATTATTATAGAATGGAAATTTTATTTAAATATTTTAATAATTATTCTTACAGTGAATTAATGTTATTTAATTTAAGTTGTTCGGTAGTGTATATTGCAATCGGTTAGTGGTTGACTGCCTATTAGTATGATTGTTGATCTTAATTTTTTGCCTTCTCTTCAGAATTTTACATTAGCCTATTTTATATTTTATTTTTCTGAAATATTAATATACATTTGTTTATTCACTTATTGGTTCAACGGTTTCACCTCTTATTCTAGGGTGGCGGTAGTGTAATGATAGTTTTCTGGAGCAGGCTGCGGTGTAATGATTATTTTATGACATATAGTCATATCACCTATATCCATTAATCTCGCAACCTATGGAAAAGACTTCTGCAGGCAGAGGAGATCAACACTTTTGTGAAGAGGAAAGAGTCAAGTCATAGCTCAATCGAAGAGACGACAAATAATCTATAGCTTTCCCTGACATTTCCACCCAGCCTCGCCTTCCCAACAGTCAAGCCTTGATCTATTCCGGGGAGCCAAATGCCAAAAAATACAAGAAGCTTATACATACGTTGTTGGATACGCCAGAGAGAACTGCGCGAGCAATAAGTACGTGTTGGCTCTCAAAAATGATAGATTATCACTTGTATAACTGTCTACTCGGGCCAATGACGAGTAGGCAAATTATTACATGTAATCTCAATGATTTGAACATGCAACATTATCCAATCATAATGGCATCTACAAATGCAAAACCATTGATGGCATGTACAAGACCATTGATTCAAACCACTGATTATAATTTTTTTTTGTTGCAGCAGGTATGCCTATTCTTTTTTATTGCGACAGGTATGTTGATAGGCAAATCTTGTTATATTATGATGGAAATTTTATTTTAATATTTTAATAATTATTTTTACAATGAATCAATATGGAAGGATTGACTTAAATATTTTTGATAATTATTTTTATAATGATTTCATTTAATAAGTTACAACAAATAATTACTCTCACGATGAAATGAATTGATTAAATATGATACACTTAATAATTATTTATGTTGAAAGTTTTGACTTAAATATTTTCATAATTATTAGTGAATTTATGATGAAAGTTTTGACTAAAATATTTTGATAATTACTTTCACAATGAATTGATTCAATGAGTTACAACTAATAATTATTTTCATAATAAATTTGTAATGGAAGTTTTGACTTAAATATTTTGATAATTATTTCATTTAATAAGTTCCAACAAATAATCACTCTCACAATTATAATGATTTCATTTAATAAGTTACAACAAATAATTACTCTCACAATGAAATGAATTGATTAAATATGATACACAATAATTATTTATGTTGGACGTTTTGACTTAAATATTTTAATAATTATTAGTGAATTTATGATGAAAGTTTTGACTTAAATATTTTGATAATTACTTTCACAATGAATTTTCAATGAGTTATAACTAATAATTATTTTCATAATAAATTTGTAATGGAAATTTTGACTTAAATATTTTGATAATTATTTTCACAACGAATTGATTTAACAATTTATTAGATTGTAGTCTTTACAACCATTACACCGTGTCACATTCTTCATATTAATATATGCATTCATTTCTTGGTTAAATGTAACTACTTTTTCTCGTTAAGTGGGGAGTTTCAACATTATCACATTCTTCATCCACTATGTGCACATGTAAAAGTAAACCATGTTTTTTTTGTTTTAAATTCAAAGGGAGTTTTCGACCAAAATTTTGCAAACTCAACCAACTTTTGATAACGACTAGGGTTCTATACTCATTAGCATGGTTGAAATTTGGTTTCACACTTGTTTGTCAATGTAAATTTTATGATAGTTACATGTTTTAGGTGCCCTTTACTTCATGTTCACACAAATTTATAGCCTATTATTTTTCATCGCAAGACAATGCATACTTTTACATTTAAAAAATGGATGAGATGAAGAAAAAGGTTAGGTACAGGTTGATTGACATGTAGAACATTGTTAGGTATAGCTTGACTAACATATCAAAATGGCTGGCCAAATATCTCAATCTTTGTTATATGATTGTGGAAGCATAAGGAAATATTGCAAATCCACCATCAACTCGAGTTTAATGATATGTAATTTCACCTTTTTGTGTGCATTTGAAACCTTTTGAGGTTACACTGTCATCTTGAATGCTTCATCAAATATATCTCACTTATCATGGAGAGTTAATAGTCTGTTGCATGATGTGTTCACCTGTAAGTCTCTTTAGTGCTTGAAATTGACCTTATTGGTCACAAGAAGTTTGAAATTACTTCTCTCTTTATCTCTCTCTCTTTTTTGAAGGATTAGCTTCATAAAAAACCTCCCTCATCTTCCCAAAATTTCTGGATGAATGATTGATCAATCACCAATGGAATAGACCATTGGTAACACCAAAGGGCCCAACAAGAATGGATCCCAAAACCTCTATGTACTTCTCACTGGAGTGTCTTTCCCTCACACACTTAAGCAAAGAATGGAAGCATTGGTACCAAACCAACCCTCATGGAGCATTCCCCCATTCTTCTATAGAATTTCCAAATGGAAGGTGGATCAACCACCAACCACATAAGTAGTTGATAATTCCAAATGACACAATGAGAATTGATCCTGAGACCCCTATGGAATTCACACTAGAGTATCTACAAATCGAGCTAATGCTTAGGGCTAATATTTGAAATTACTTCTTATGCATGAATGCAAGGAGGAAATTGTCTTCACAAGCAAAGGGTGGTACACCATCTCAAACCTAGCTAAGTCAAATAGTAATGAAATTAAAAGATTTTGTTGTTGGTTTTAAGGGCCATGGAGGTAGAAGGGAAGGATGCATCACAATCTTCTTAAAATTGAAAGGTTATTGAGTATGGAGAATGGAAGTGCCTTGGGAATTTCACATACATACATATCAAGTGTAGAGATTTGTAAATCATTCTAGTTTCATAAATACACAACTTTCTACATACAACCTCTATATACACAACCTTTGCATTGGCGTCTACGTATCGTTGATGCATGCAAAAGGAAATATAACTATAACATTAACAAGGCACAATTGGTCTTCACTAGACTCACAATAGTTTCATTTTTTCCCTAAATTTTTTTCCAACTTGAATCTAGAATTGCAAAAATAATTGAGCTAATAACCATGAACCAAAATAATAAAATGGTACCACTAATGCCACTAAATCATCATCAATGTATAATATGTTAAACACTTCACCATTGCATAACTAATATGTTCATAAATGAAAAACAAATATACTGAAAGAGGGGAAAATCCACATAGCAAAATAATTGAATGGCCATAATGGTAATTGGGGATTATCTCTTCCCCCATTACTTGATCATCATTTCCATGTTGTGCTCTTTTAGTGATGAGATGTTCAATTGCAAGTTCAAAAAGGGAAACTTAGTGGGATAAGTCAAGAGAGAGAAAATGAAATATAGTAAGTGGGAAAGAACAACCTTTTGTATAAAGGGTCATTGCTAATAATATCCATGTGATCAAATCTTAATTGACAAACAAACTTGGGAACATACACAAGGTAAATGGAGTGGGAAAACAAATCACAATGACTTCTCAAAAATCCACGTTGCATTAGGTGTTGACATTAAATATACCGTTGACAATCACTACAAAAGATACAATGAGAGGATGACGCATGTATATGCCAAGTAATCTGGACCGTGACAAGTTTGCAGATCCACTATACCTTAAATATTTATTTACCCATGAACTTATAAATAAAAATAACATTCTATCATAAGTATACCTTGTCAAAGTTACAATTTTACAATGAGAAAGATGTTAACTTTGTGGATTTTATATTTATTTTTATTTGGTAAAATACTTTTAAAACTGGAAAAAACATCCTCTAAAACTAAAAATTAAGACGTTGCATTCAAATTATCCATATATGTTGGAATTTGACACACCGTGAATTGAAATCACCATTTGCAATTTTCAAATCATCATTTCAACCATTTGAATAGATTCAAAGATGCAAAATTAATCTAAAATAGTTTTTTCTGAATATTGAAATTATAGATTTGCCACGACTACATTTTCTCAACTAAAGTTAGATCGAATTAAATAACCAACGATTACATTTTCTCAACTAAAGTTAGATCGAATTAAATAACCAAAATAACATCGTAATGTAAAGCAATGTAAAGTGATATGATGGCCATTTATACCATGGTGAGAATTTCAAAGCTACTCATTAAATTTGGAAAAAATCTTTTATTATGGTGACATCAATATCAACGAGTAAAGCAAAGCTAAGGTAGATATTTATCATAGAAACATGAGCGTCAAGACCAAAGCTAAAAACCCAATGGACGTGCATTCACTTTTAATTTTCTAATTTTATTTCTATTTAAATTTATTTTATGTTTGGCAGGGCACCAAAATTATATTTCTTTATTTTCATAAAATTAGGGTTTGATTTCAAAGTGCATTTGATAAATGTTGTTAACTTCCATAATGGAAATTCAAAGATATTTATGAAGCTAGCGCGAAACCGATTGATTTATGAAGCTTTTGTCCAGGTTCCTTCGAAAAAACAGAGCACTGGTACCACCAACAAAACCAAAACACACAAAGATAGGGCAATTTGACCAACGAAAATAATAACGATGGTAATTGAAGGATGTGGAGACTGCTCGCATGCATGAGCTGTAAATATTATGATGAATAATATTTTGGAAGTCATGCAAAACGAATGATAAGCTAAGGACTTTATCATATTCGAGAACAACTCGAATGACCATTACCTCACCTTCATCGGCATCACCAGCATAGTCGGAAGGCAGCGGATAAAGCAGCTATGGCATCTCTACGTGGGCTTGGTATTTACCACGATCACATTCTGGTCCCTTTCGAATTTAGTCATCATGGGTTGTTGTGGTTATTGTTTTTAAGACGACCTGGCTTTTGCACGTGTTGCTTTACAGGCTCATAATGTTTCTGAAAACATTTCCTTTGCTATGTGGTTTCAAGTTTTGTTTGATGCCCCACTTATGATTCCGGTTGTTCATAATTGAGTTTTGTACTTTCTGGTGCATGCACTTGTTAAGCCTGGTCATATGTATGTAGACACCTTGGCATCTCATTTGGCTGAAGTTAAGGGGTTGACCATGCAGAGGGCAATGCACATCGGGACTATATAGAGGTGCTAAACATGGCATAGACTATATAAGCCTTGAATCTATAACCTATTAATTTCAAGGTTTTCAACATGCAGAGGGCAATGCACATCGGGACTATATAGAGGTGCTAAACATGGCATAGACTATATAAGCCTTGAATCTATAACCTATTAATTTCAAGGTTTTCAACCCAACGCTCCCCTTTTTAGTTATTGCTCTGGAATATTATGTGGAAATAGTTGGAGTAGGCTCTTGTCCATCTTATGTCTGCCCTTGCCTAAAGATCCATCTAGAGGAATAACAACATGCATACTACCTTGATTTCAAGGCTTAAGCATGACTCTGCCTACTTGGCACATGCATTCTCACTGTGGCTTAAGTGTTTGCAATGACTGCTTACAAAGTTTCGATCATCATGGTATTTGTTTGCAATTTTGCTCATAGTGGTCTTGTTGACTTGGGGTACTCTCTAAATCACATCTCCTCCAAATTAATCCAACAAAGTCACTCGAAAGAGGGTGCTTGAACAATAAAAGCCCATTAGTCCACCTCTGTGTGCCTTGAATAGAAGGAGGACCTATCTTGACAATACGTTTTTATCCCTGATGATTGTATAAGGAGAATGTATTTGTTCTTTGCCGATTTGAAAGTTTAAGCATTGCATATATACCAATGGGTTATTTTCTTATAAGAATAGTAACACAATTAATTACAAGTGATTATTAGAAGTATATACATGTCAATCTAAAACTACGTGGCCATTTCCTACCCCTTTTCTAAAGCAAATTTGTGGCAAATTTTCATTGATTTATTTTGTTACAGTTGAATAAATGCATTTGCCTGCAATAAAGCTGCCAATTAACTTAGAATATCGTATGTATTCACCATCTGTCAAACTGGTAAGAGCTTATTTTCTGCTACCTCTTGGTCTGACCTTAGGGGCATTCAATTTTCTCGTTTAGGTTTTCCTTAACAATCCAAGTAAAAATATACATGTAAATCAAAACCCCAGGCAGGGTAGGCAGCAAGGCGTAGTGCCTAAAACAGATTGTTTTTTGAGTCATCTTCATAATGCTCTCACCTCTCTAATATGGAATAGAATCTACTTGAGGAAATATGGTTAACTTATCAACAAAATGTCTATTAGTACCAAATTACTAGTGCACCATGGTGTAATAGGCTAAGCTTACTCAGCTATCACACTTTATGTATGAATCTATGGGATTTTATGTGTGTTCGCTAACATACATGCTAAGTGTCTATTGTTTGCTTCATGCCTTTTTCCATAATGAACCTATCGCATGCAAAAATATTCATGTAGTTGCAACTGCAAGGTAGCACGTAAGGAAAAAAATTGTAGTAGTATTAAGGTCTACTTTAGATGCTTAGCAGCCTTGCTATGGAAGGCATCGAGGCACCAACCCTCTAGACATGATTTTAATGGCCATGGCACGACCCTTGGTCACACAACCAAGTTTTGCAAGCATCCTGTAAAAACCTACTACTGTAAGCACATGACAAGGAAGCTCACCAGAGTTGGTTGGAACCTACTACTGTAAGCACATGACAAGGAAGCTCACCAGAGTTGGTTGGTGTATGCATACAATCACAACCTGTCCATAATCAGCTGTTTTGAATATCAATAGACAAAAGAAAAACCATAGAAATTTTATCCTAGGTGTGCAATTTCACCCTTGCTCCCCCCACAACCATGAAGTGGCTAAAATTGGCTTTTGGGGTTTAGTTCGAACTTTTCTAGTGTGACCTCTACGTAAAATTGATCTTGACTCTTTAGAAGTGTGAAAGTACTCTAACCTAGTGACCAGATTTCAGCTATATGTATGCAATTTAACCATGCTACCAGTGAGTTGGCATGCATTTTTGAAATCTCAGTTCCTTGTTACTTTCTACCATAAATGCATAAAAAATTAAAATAATTTGGAGACCCTAATAAACAAAAAGTGAATGTCAAAGAATTAAGAGTCAATGCACTTGGAGACATGTTGAGTGTTTGTGTAAGTAACTAAAACCTCTTGGCAGTTGTACACTCTTCATGAGCACTACCTAAAGGTGTGTCGAAGTTGGCTGGCAGGTCAAATCCTTTTTAGTAGTCATATCACCCTTCAACAGGGTAGGAACAAAAAATGATACCAAGGTGGACTTGAGAGGTACATTTGTCCATTTAAAAAAAATAATTGGGGCATTGTGAGGGTGATGGGCCAAAAAAAATACATTAAACCAAGTCGTTTGATATTTAGGTTAGGTGATAAGGCCTCTTTGGATGGGCATTTGTGATCATTCTTAAATGTAAAGTGGCCCTGCTTAAACTTCAAGCGCAGGACAAATTTTAATTAGGTTTGATCAGCCAAAAATCCTCTCTGATTGAGTTCTTGGTTGTGCTAGCAACCCATTTTTGACTTGTGACATTCATCCCTGGCCCTTGGGAGATCTTTGTCCTCAATAAGGATAGATTCTCTAACGAAGGCTGCATATTTCGAAAGTGCCACCACCGATAGACCAGTCAGATCATTCCAAGTGCCCTTATCATAGTGCCTTTTCCAGTTCTTTTATTTGATATTCTAGCTAGATTATAAGCTACTTTCTCATTTCTTGAAAATCAACATAGCTTGGCATTTGTTATCATGTCTAGATAATGCCTTTCTCAAGAAGAGAACAAAAAATTCCGGATGCCTCTTAACTAAAGTTATTAGAATTTAGAACCAGAACCAGAACCAGACTGGAACCCAATAAAAAAAGAGCTGTTCATATAAAAAATACATAAAATATTCAAATTCTAATAAAAAGTTATATATTCATGTATGTCAGTGTAAATCCAAACCAAATATGCAAAAGTTGCTCATATATATAGCATGTAAAGGTGAATATAGCAAAATGGCACTGAGTGCCATACATTTCTGAACCAAAGTACATAAACATTGAGGTTTTAAATGGTCTCTAGAGTCCAAAAAAAATCATACTACAACATATTATCAAAATCATCCCCTAGACTGAGATCCTCATGAACACCCTCTCCTCCAATGTAGACCACTGATGTAGATTCTCGATCCACCGAAATCAGTCCACAGACAGTGCCAAATCAGCTCCAATCTTGCTCCAAATTGATTCTCTTTCCCACAGCTCTAAAATATCCAAATGCCCACAAGTGATCAATGGAAATTGTGTGAGGCAAATAGGGGGGTGGGGGCAACGCCATTATATAGTGTTGGATTAGGGTTTAGGATTGGACACCTTTTTTATGTATAAATTTTAGAAGTAATCTGTTTTGGTGGGCTACATGTCAGAGGGGTTCTGGACAGTCTGTGTCAGCCGGTTCTCATCTGAATTGGCTGGTTCGGAAAAGCACTGGTCCAAACTGGTCCCAGTTTAGTTTTTTCTTGAGCCAGACCGGTTTTCAGCTTAACAGTCTGAACCCGCTAGCTCTGATAACACTGGTATCTGCAAACTGCAGCAAAGAAATGATCGGGTCCATGATCTTAATGGTAAGATCTACCCTCTCCCACCAGCAATCATCCAGCACTATATCCTTTACCTTCTTTGAAGCATTTACATCTTGCTTTCTCTAGAAAGCCCAATACTTTGAAATAACCATGGATGCAAGAGAGGTTTTGATCTCCCTCAACCTCTTAAGCATGATGAATGAGGAGGCAAACTGAGTATTTGCAATCTTCA
>CBVK0101942248.1:0-16817 GCA_900067695.1 Picea abies
ATGATCTCGACATGCTGCCAACTATTTATTTTCGCTCCGAGCAATGAAGGACGCTTGGGTTTGGCTATTGTCTATTTGTTACATTGTTATGTTATCAGGTCCAAATAGGCCAATGCAAAAGTTAAATTTAGGATTAGTTTTGTTTTGGTTATGTGAGAAAAAACATGCTTGCCTTTTTTGCAGGCCACTTGTTATGGTTTCCATTTGTATGGCAGAACATGTGGTAAATTTCGCCATGTGTATTGCTATGAAGAATCTTTAAGGAAATATATATTTTTATTTACAAAAAAAAAACATCTATTGTTTTCTATTATTGAAGCATTGGGTCTACATTGTCAACTGAAGTTAGATACCTATGTTATGGTTTCCATTTGTATGGCAGAACATGTGGTAAATTTCGCCATGTGTATTGCTATGAAGAATCTTTAAGGAAATATATATTTTTATTTACAAAAAAAAAACATCTATTGTTTTCTATTATTGAAGCATTGGGTCTACATTGTCAACTGAAGTTAGATACCTAGGTTTGGTTTCTAGAGGGTTTGGTTTGGTCTTTGTTCCTTCCATACTCTTTGTAGTAGTTGAAGGTGGATACCTTGCTTTGGTCCTTGGTGGGTTTGAATTAACCTTATGTGTTCTAAAAAAATGATTCCACAAAACAATTGGGCATGTTACATTTTGGTGGGTTAAAATTAGTATATGTTTCCATTTGCTATCGAAGAACTCATTATGGATTGCGCTAAATTTTGAAATATGGCCTTTGTTCCTTTGACAATCTTGACAGTAACTAAATGTAGAAACTTGATTTTGGTTTCTGGTGAGTTCAAATTAGCATTGCACTTTTTCAAATTAAAAAAAACACTTCTGTCGAACAAATTCATTTGTTATTGAAGGTTTGTAAGTTGTGGTCGCATGGATTGGAGGCAAGGTGCTATGGGTTGTTTTCAATTTGGAAAAGTCAAGATTTTGTAATCCTCTTATGGCTTGACTGATAATTTGAGTTCTGCGAACCTTTGTTTTTCCCATGTCTAAGAACTAGCTCGAGCGAGTTGGAACAAAAAAGGAGATGCCTTTGGTGCGTGTTCATTGTTGGGCTATACTTGTTTTATGTCTCTGCCTAACTAGATGCTATAATACTGGGTTTCCTTTTCATATCGAGACAAGGTGATGATTTTTGGGTTTTTTCTATTTATTACATTTTCCCTTTTTTTTTTTGTGTGTGGGGTTTTTTCTTAGAGAGGCCCTATCTCAACGTCGTTGTGCATCGAATGTTGTTTGTAAACCGTTTTCATTGTCATTCAGGAGTTGGGTTGAGGCCTCCAAAAGTTGATAGTGTACTACATTCTTTGTTCTTAATATTATCTTTCATATAACTCTAAGCTCAAGACATTGAATTTTGAAGATTAATTTTCTTTTCATAAAAATTCAAGATGGACATTTATGGGTTTTGTTTTAATTATTATTATTATTTTTTACGTATTTTTTTATTTTTTAACGAAGTTTTTCTCTGAAAAGGTCTTATTAATGACCAAGTGTATTTGAAGTTGTTTGTAAAATATTTTCACTCCCATTCAGGCATGAAGTTGAGCATGCAAAACCTAATAGAATATGGTTGCCTCTCTATTTTGGACAATGTTCTTTTAGTTAATTGTGAACTCCTAAATGAAAAGTGTCTCTATTTTTAAAGTTTATTTTTTTGGTGTATCACTAAAAATTTATAGTGACATATACAAAAAAATACAAATACAAAACATTATGCAAATTTCTTGCATATCCATAATAATGTGTGTACATTTATTATTTTTCATTGCAATTTACATACGTGCATACACCTCCTCCTGTTTTCGTAAATAAATCTTTTAAGAAATTATGATATTTTTTATGTTGTAAACCTATAATTGTCTAGCATTAGCATTTTTACTATAGTGTGTTGGAGTTTGTATAGATGTTGATTGAATTGAGTTCCACCTAAGACATTATTCTAGAAAATTGAAGGCTTCAATGGATGCTAAACATTACAACCAAATATAACAAAAATGGTGTTTGGAGTTTTGCAACTCCACACGAATTATACTTCTCATTATAAGAGCTTGATTGGGGTAAACGTTCGAGAGTCTTTTACATTTAAGTAATCAATTTTTTTTTGGTAATAAGGAATTTTCCTAAAGTATATAATTATCATCAATATAATATAATTAAGTGTTTAAGATGTTTTAAAATTTGATTAAAATGAGTTAAAATATAAAGTTCAATTTATGTAAATTTATTTAATAGTTAAACTTTTTTCATACTTTTTTGTTGTTGTTTTTTAGTTTATGAATTTAAGAGTTTTAGAGATGAGGGAAGTAATTTTCGCATAATTATTTTTGGAAAGTTATGTTTTTTTTTCAAATTGTGTATGTAACCAAGGTTTTAATGTTTTTGACATTTGCATTTCAATATAGATTATTAAATATCAAAATTGCTAAATCAAAGTAGTAAAGAGAGACCAAATATTAGTGAAACACCAAATCATATTTACTAAAATAAGAAATCCATTTTTGTTGTATATGAACAAGGGGCCCTTTGTCATACAAAATGAAACAATGTAAAGGACCACAATAAGTAAAATGTCAATATATAATTGTTACAATTATTAGTAACAGGTTGTCATACCAATTGGAACAATATGTTCACATTAAACAAAATGTTTGAGTTTTATAGACAAACATTCCAAAATATAAAACTTGTAACATTCAATTGTTTTGATCATCATTCATCTCTTGAGCTATTGTCATTACTCGAGTTTTTTACATGAATCATTTCTTCATCACTTGCAAGCGATATTATCCTTGGGTTATTTGCAATGTTTTGTTGATTAGCTTGATTTTGTTTCACCTCCTCATGTTCCATTTACAAATATATAGAAATAAAGTGTAATGTGTATATCTTCATTTATAGTATAATATACATGAATGAATAAATTGAAAAGCATACCATAACAACAAGTGATTCATGAATAATACACCTTTTTTTGAATTCATTCCTCACGCTATCTCTTAACATATCTTCTATTGGCTCCACTGCATACTTTGTTGCCTGTGAGTTTTATACACCATGATAAAGCATAGATATAATGAAAGGTTTATTCTTGTTTCATTAATTCGAAAATAGGGAAGTAAAACGACATAGTTGATTACAAAAAAATGTCCAATTAACCCTGGATACTCCACCATATACTCACAACCCATACATAATCTAATGTCAACCAAATATTTAGATGGTTCTTATTTGTACGTTAACGCCCGGTAGAAAATATCCATGGAAGATTGTAAATTAATTGAAATATAAACATCACAACAAATATGAAATGTTAAGTAAGGAAAATGCAAGTACTCACAAAAGTTTGCAATCAACCCTTTCTTGCCTTATCATCCTGTCTTATGTGTTGAATGGGTTCCATCTAGTTTTATTTTCTATGACAACAAAACAATTTAAAATTAGTATTTCATGTGATAATTAAACTCTCAAATCACACTTATAAAAAAATGAATGATTACATATGTTTGACGCATGTTTTTGTTGGGATAACTCCTCTGTAATACCTCAGTTTTGAGTCCCTGGATTAATAATGCATTTTTTTATTTGATGAAAGGCTGGAGAGCCTGTAAAGTTGAAAAGGTCGGAGAGCCTGTAAAATTGAAAAGGTCGGAGAGCCTAGGAAATGTAATACCTTGAATATATTTTTAATAATAAAATACATCGTTGGTTGTAAGACAGACATAGACAAGAGTTATAGGGGGCTATGATTCCATGAGAGAGGGGGGCTAAGGGGCCAATCCATTTATTACATTTGATTTTATCCATCCTTGATTTAGTGAGAAGGGGAGGGGTCACATGAGCTTCTTGGGGAGGCCATGTTATGCCTTGGAGGTGATTATTTAAACATGTTCTTAGTTGTGTGGGCATTGGTCATTCATTGTTACTTCATTTCCTGCTCTTCATTTCTTATTCTTGCTCATTCTCGGTTTGGGCTTGGGGCATTGAAAACAAACTTGTTGGAGGTAGTGAACCATGACTGGTTGGCTGTAGCAACTACTAGTGTTTTCCAAAAAGGAAAGGATGCATGGGTGCATGAGATTGGTGATAGTTGTGATTCGTGAAAAGACTATCCACAACTGTGCTTCCTTAGAGTTTCCAACATTGATATTTCCTTACCAGTAGCACTGGAGCCTCATAAAGAGGTGGAAAACCTGTGGGACTGTGTGGCAGTGAAGGGGGTTCATTTCTTTGGGTTATGAAGGATGAAGGGGAAAGAGGTGGAAAACCTGAGGGACTGTGTGGCAGTGAAGGGGGTTCATTTCTTTGGGTTATGAAGGATGAAGGGGAAGAGAGCTAGTAAACCAGGATTGTTGTGTAGTTGAGAAATTGTGAGAGTTGATTTTTGACTAGTTTAGGAAACTAAGTGTCAGTCTGGGACCCGTCCTTGTGGATTCATGGCCTCGGCTCACGGGTGTCATGTTGCAAATATTATGTGCAAAAGAGCCTATGGTTGGGTGGAATGTCTAACATCTGCATCCAGTTGGTGGATTGATTACTTAAAAGATAAGTTCTCACTATGTGTCTATATAATTTATCTATGTGATATGTTTATAACATACTTGTTTTTTATTAATTGTTGTGCATGACTTGTTTAATGTATCTTTTACAGTCATTCATGTTTCCTATTAATTGCATGTGTGTTTAAATTGTTCTCTATTCATAAGAATGGTATTAGAAATCTGAATTTGACTAGGAAGGCGAATTTAGAGGTACGCGAGCAACAAGTATGTTACAAATTGATATCAGAGTAATTTCCTTTCGAATTGATGGTGTTGGAGCATAAATTTTGTTGTGGCATGACCCAGTGGGGAGTTGGGTACACTATAGATTGGTATCAAAGCGTGGTTTGCAATGCTTGGGCCGTATGGGCCGACTTACATATTGAAAGATTGTCTTTTGTGTAGAGGTCGAGTTGGCGGGTGCTTGGGTGTAATGCCCTCTCTTGCATGAAATTATATTATATTTAGAAGGACTTATGGGTTAATTTTTGTTTTATTTTGATAGACATATGTTGGCATATGAATTTGAAAAGGGAGAAGTTCTCTATAATGTTTTGGACATATTACTAGTTATATTTATATGTGGATATATATATTGGTAGCGATTTTACATGAATGTTGTATGGAATTATTATGCCTTGTGATGAAATGATGTGATATGATTGATTTAGATGGTTTATAGTGTAGATCATGATATGTTTGTTTTTCTTTAAGCCTTGATTGTGGACAATTGTAATCATGTCAATCGAATTACTTATGTTATGACTAATAAACCTCTGCAAAGGAGCAAGATACTTATAAAAAATGACATGTGGAAGGGAATGTATGATTCAACTAATGCATTAATTACTTGTATGCGAGTGACTATGTATGTGAAGGATACAAGGTGAGGCCTTTCCAACTCGCTAACATAAGGATGTGAACTCACTACCATGTTTTGACAAGACGTGGAGTCTTTAATAGAAAAATATAAGGAAGGTACCTATGTCGCAGAGACAAGGACGTGGAGTCCATATTGCTACCTATGTCACAGAGACAAGGACACATAGTCCATATTGCCTAGTCAGGATCAAGAGTTGCATGGTAAGGGTGTGGAATCCTTACTCCTGAAAAACTACGAGACATTTGAGGTAGCGAGGTAATTACAGTTTGGGCCATGGGGGAGATTAAATAAGTGTTAATTACCTACTTAGGAAGGGATTTGGGTATAACACTAATAAATGAATATTATATTATTATTCAAAGGCATTACAATTTAATAAAAAAGAAAAAGAAAAAAAATGGGCATATACATTATATAATTAACATAAATGGAAATTAGGATCGGGCACCACGTGGATGGGTAATAAGTTTATTGGAATTTATCAAAATAAAAATAAATCAGGGGTTTTTGAATGGGGGGTGAGGTGTCAAAATAGGGATGGATTATAAATAGTATGGGAATTGGAGGTGAAGGGGAAAAGAAAAAGAAGAATGATGGGGTAATGTTGCATAAATTTTTCACAAAGGAGATCTTATTAAAATCTGAGTGATCTTGTGAATGGAGTGGTGTTTTGTAGTCAAATGGGGGTAGTGAGTTCATGTGGCTCGAGGGTTTTAGGGAAATAAATTTTCCTTGAGAAAGGATAGGAGGTAAATTGAGCATTTAGTGAGTTGGCATTGGAAAAGCAAAACCAACCAATTGAAGGACATCGATATTTACAATTATATAATAGTTTTATTTTCATTGAGTATTAATTAGTTGGTAAAGGTAGATTAGATAGATTTTTTTTAACATTGATAGGAATTGGATTTGTAAAATAAATTTAACATGGATTGGAATTGACAATGGGTTGTAGGGGTTTAGAAGGGTTTGAGGGGATTCTAATATCTTGTATTGCATGTGGAAATAAGGATTGTTAACCTCTTGTGTTGATATCTTACTGTTGAACAAGGGTTTACTTGTAAAGAGGAGGTTAATTCCAGTAGCATTCCCTGAAAATTGTAAAGAGTTGTGTGTGTGTGTTCTTCTTTTCCCTCGTTTTTTTTTCTCCCCTTGGTTATATAGCACATGATTTTACTTACATTAGTTTATATTGTTTTTTTTATGCTCGTGCTCTTCTGGACTCAGAGGAAGTGTTAAAATTTAAAATATTTATATTAAAACATATGCCTAGAAGTGCCCAAAGTTTTGGATCTATATTTTTTGAAAGGTTGTGTTTTGATGAAATATTATGTTATGATATTCTAGCTTCATAAATAGGGTTGTCACGATACCATAGATCCTCCGAAAATGAGCTATTCTTCTAACAAACTTTGCTAACACCCATTAATCACATTGACATTTTTTCTTCCTAGTTTCAAGGATTTCGTGCAGGGTATGTTTATAGTAAATTGTTTTGGGTGATAACAAGTTTTACGTCTCCCTTGTATAAGAATGTTGCAAAAAGGAATGTGCATTGTATATATATATATATATATATATATATATATATATATAACTTGTTTATTTTTCAATATGGACATAGTTTTGTTGTATTGGATTCTTAACACCCTGAACTTTATTATACTTGTTGTTTAACTCTTTCATGTCTTAAAATTGTTTAACCATGTGTTTTATTGCGACTTCTATATAATTTTTCTATGCTTATGCCCATTTCCCCAATTCTTACAAAGAACCAACTTTTGAAATTCATAACCATGTTCATCCACATACTAATTTGGAAATCTTTTTATTATTTTATTTTTGCAAGTTATGAAGTTAAGTATACAAAGGCAAGTCCTTACCTATCTAAGTTTAAGCAGTTGTTATTTGCAACAAGTGCCACTGTAGTGGCGATGTCCCTGCTGAAAAGGTGTCTGATGGTTTAGTATGTTAGTTTGTGAAGTATAGTTGCAATGTGATTAGGAGAGCTTCATTAGCTTATGTTAAATATCATACTATTGAATCAATTTATGTTAAATATGAATAATTTAATGTTAAATATGATAATTCTAAATCAACAAGCCGAGCCAAATTTTGACAAAGTTAAATAACATTTTATGTTAAATATCATAACGTTGAATCAACAAGCTGAGCCGATGCGTTTGCCAAAGTTAAACAACAACATCATGAGCCAATGAATTCGGCTAAGTTAAACAACAACATCATTTTCCAATGTAAAGTTTGTAACCACAACTTTGATTTTGATGGGTCTTACTTTGCTAGTGCAACTATTTAGATGTTTTATCAATCATTCCAATATAAATAACTTTTTGAAAAAAAGTTACCAATGCTTATATTAACATTATATCAATGCCAATACCAATGCTTATATCAGCATTATATTAGTGCTAGTACCTAGATCTAAAAATTAGTCATGAAATCCTTTCCAAGACATAACCACATAACAGATACATATGTTGTTTCATACACAGAAATAACCAATCCAAATTATGCAACATCCAAGATTTCAATGCCTCTCAATGCTAATCACGTGAAATTGATCATGACATGGCGGTTTAACAAGGCTCTTTGTTATTTAGACAATCTTTTTTATAAGGTATTCAAAGTGAAAGTGGAATATGAGTGTCGTAGGCATGATATATTAGCATTATATTATATATTAGTTCCATAGTTAATACAAGATAATAGTATTTGGATGTAACAACTAATTTGTTGTAGGAATTGACTGACATATGGATTATAGCTTCATCAATTCTAAACTTATTCTTCTTATATTTTATTGTGGTATGCAATTGTGGTCACTAATAACTATTGCATCCTTTGCCATATATTCCAATTGTAGGGAAAAAACAAAGAGAACCATACTGAATGTACCTCTAAATGAAACATACATTCGTCCATACCATTGTAATTGAATGTGCTTGGAGATCCATTGCCTCTTCCTCCTGCTGACCTTGATAGGGACGATTGAATGTGCCACTACAAAACTGAATGAGGTGTCTACCATCTGGTAATTGCACCTTTCATTGAGAAAACACAAAGAAGAGAGAAGTGCACATCCACTCATTCATTTTCTCGTTAAAATCTACCTAGCTTCTTTTATAAAATACAAGTAGATTTTTTGAAGATTGGGCCCCACTTTCAACAAACACTTGGAAGTGGTAATTGAAACGTGGTGTGCTAAGTTACCTAACAACAATGCACTTGGAACAACTAACCAACAACTGGAAATCGGTAATTGCAACTTGGAACGTCAAACAAACGACTGTTAAGAGATCTAGGATGTTGAACAATGTGGTTTATATCCCTCGTTGTTGACACCTGGACAACGGTACTCGCTATCGTTGTCTTTCCTCAACCTAAGCGATTTTTCCTTGTCTTAAATAAAGCCATAGAAAAAAAAAGGTAGTTTATTCCAGGACAACGGTACTCGCTATCGTTGTCTTTCCTCAACCTAAGCGATTTTTCCTTGTCTTAAATAAATCCATAGAAAAAAAAAGGTAGTTTATTCCAGAATATTTCAGACGTGCCTAGGTTGAGCCTGGTGTTGGTGAAAGGTGGGAAATAACCATCGGGAGATGAAATAAGGATTGATCTGAATCCCCGACCTTCTTTTTTGAGCGGCTTTCCCATAGATCTTTCTCATTAAGCACTTACTACATGTTTCATTTCAATTGGGAATACCATTATATTTTTGAATCCTTAGGAAAAATAGTGACCCAAATACCTTTACTCTTTATAATCATTGTACTTGCTGAGATCCCTATGCCTTTACTCTTTGTAATCATAGGACTTTTATGAATTGATTATAATAATCACAAAGAATGATTTTAGAGACTGTGTTTCCCATTTCCCACGCACTGTAAAGCTTCCTAATTCGCTTGGTAATACAAGAAATACCCAACAACGAGTGATCGGAGTATGCAATTGCACTCATTGCCACAAGCAACAATGATTCGGAAGGAAAATACTGATTTCAGCCTCAAACTACAATGGGGGATTGCTAACAACATAACCTGGTAACAACGCCATCAAAGTACTTTTTGAGGGAGAATACAATTATTTTTATTAAGGGAAAATATAATATTTCTTAAGCGTTCACAAATGAATGAGAAATAACATATTTCAATATCTCTGTGTTTGTAAGTTCCCAATAGTATTGGTGAGCACCAACAATACCGATAGGAGCAGCAAGATGGAAATGACACAAAATATATGGAAGAGATTAAATAAAGACTTGTTAATTGAAATTCTTGAAACAATACTTATGGAAAGCATTCTAAGGTTTAGCGCAAATTGCAAAATTTGGAAGGAAATGTTTCAATCCTCGAAATTCAGAAGGATGGTGGCTAGGTCAACGATTTCCTCTACTCATGAATTTCTCATTTTTAAGGGAAGGAAACAGTTAACCCATGTGGATTCATCTCAACCATTTTATGTCAAGAACTTGTGGATGAGCACAGAAAGTGCCTACAATTTTCACAGTTTCTCTCTGGATTTTCTTCCAAGCCCTGTTGTTATTGTGGTTGGTTGTAAGAGCATACTTTGTTGTTGGAGTGGAAAAAATTAAATTTACATACACAATCCTTTCACTGAAACCCGAGATTTCATTAATCTACCTTTATATAGTTGCATTGCACATTGTGCCCTCATCATGTGAAGGAATTCTACAACATATATTAGGGGGTTTGAGATGTGCAATTCCCTCAGGAATGGAGCGACAAGATTAAGAAGGAAACATTTGGTAAGATAATTAAAGAATGTAAACTTATAAGTTTTAATTATTGTAATTGTACAGTTACTTTCAGTTCAATTTATTTCTATCCTCCCTCCGTTGGAATTTTCTGGACAAATGGCATGACATAGTTTATGATTATTTCAAAGTCTTTCATCTTTATGATATTGTAGAAAATATATAAGTTCACATATGAATTGAACAAGATGATTCTCAACATGACTCGCACGGTAAAAACCTTCGAGGTTTCATGTAAAATACATTAGGTTACTCAAAAATATGTTATACGTCAAAGATTTGTATAAAATTTTCCTGCCAAACAGATTGCAGAATTTGAATTGTATTTTTAGTTTCTATTTCTTAAATAACTTTATTTATCTTAAATTATTTTATATTTCTTAAATGTAGTTTATTATATAATAGTAACAGGGAGGTATACGCAAGTGGCTATACAGCTGGAAGGGATACATTGTGAAGTAGTTATGGAGAAGCTGGGGCAGAGAAGGCGTGGGGTAGCCGATTTTCCTGTAGTACTCTTTGTGCAACAATGAAGATGACATATCATAATGTAAGTGGATATATGCTATTTTCTTTTGATAGTTGTTTAAATACACTGAATCTAAGAAAAATATTTTGGGCTGAGATGGTGTTGTTATTTAATTCATACAGGCGAGGATAAAGTTGGAATTTGAGACTTCTTTTGTGCATTTAATCGCTGAGAGTTGTGCATTTGTAAAAAGAGAAATATCGAACATGGATGCACTGTAGAGGTGGAAGAGATGAATCAAACGACATAATTCGACCGGGTACACCCAGAAAAAAAGATCTGCCTATCAAAGTATCAATCAAGCATCCTAGAAGAGAACTTCAGATAACACTTTACGCTCAGTCCAATACTATTTAATTTTCTCACCTCACATGTTTCTACTACATTACTTCACCACGTCTTCTAATTAATTTGCAGGTTGAAATTTGCAATACTCGGTATTATCAAGACGAGGTCCACGCATAAACAATTTCTTCTAGGACGGGAGGAGAAACCTACGATGAAGCCAACCTTGTTGAAAAACATCATCTAATATTGAAAATTATGTATAAACAATCCTCCATCGATCCGAGTTTTATTTGCATTGGAGAATTGCAAAATTTGTAGTTTCATATCATACACATAAATCTCTATCAATAGCATCTTAGAATAAAATTTCCCATGGGATTTTTGAGATTCTTAAGTACCCAGAGGTGGGAGATTGAAGACCACTGGAATTTTTATTGGGCCTTCCCTTTGAATTCATGTCCATGATCTTTGTTGCTTTGGGTGCAATCATTTGGATCTTGGGGTAAGTTTTATTTTGCAGATCTCTCAACATATCCACATTTTCATATATCTATTGGATTCTTACCATCTAGTTGTATGGCAAATTCATTATAAATGCACAGAATATAATTTTTCTCTGTTCATATCATGTGCGAGTTTTCAATGTTTGGATTGTTTATTATTTAAAAACGATTGAAAACAACTCTGGATCTATTAAAATTTTAGATCTATTGCAATTATGGATATGTGAAGTACAGATCCATTGAAAAAATGTGTGTTTTGAGATATCCAAAAGATTTGTAAGATGATTTTCTCAGTGCACCAAAAACAATTTTTCTAAGCAAATTAGATGATAAATTTGGAATGGTTTTGTTCTTGATTCTTCATTCACGAGTGTTGTTGATGATAATGTAGGGCGATATTGACCTTCCTGTTCCCAAGTTGTATATGCATTTTAGGACTGGCAAACATGGGAATCTGTCTGATAAAGCTTCTTCTTAAAGTGATATTGTTGTTTATGTATCAATTCTATAAAAAATGAATCCTAGGCTATATAACTTGAAATTGTAAGATAGGGTTAGATTTAATGTACCCCGTGCACTATTGATTCTTCTGCATCTACACTGGTTTTGTCATAATCTAATGACAATGAGATGAGACTTTGTGGATGCAGGTTGTCCCTTTTCTGGCCGTGACCTCTGGTTCATGGGAAGGTAGCGGTATATGAATAGGTGGGTTCAAGCAGTGCACCTTCAATATATATATGGTGGTGCTCTCTTGCCTCCCTTGTTGGTGCTCCCACTGAAATCGTTGTTGATGCTCCCACTGAAATTTAGGGGCATATTTTTTTAAGCAGAATTTAAGAAGTTGTGTGGTTGTCGCAAATGGATGTAAAGGACAACTGCTTAATCAGTAGCTAATGGTAATTGATTCTCAGATTGAGTCCTGGACGACATTCTGGTTCAAGAAGAACTTCCTTCTCGAACCTCTCAGAGGTACTACAGACTAGATAATGAACAACAATGACGATACGGTGGTGAATATCTCCCGTGAATAGCCTAGGTGGATTTGGAGAAGGGATTCAACATTTCCCAACAAGGAAATATTTGGCAGTAAGAGGCAAGCTGCAACAATGAGGTGGTGAGGTTGTAGCACACAGGAAGCAATGGATCATGTCAGAGAATTCATTGCAAGACGCAGGCCGAGGAAGCAATGGATCATGTCAGAGAATTCATTGCAAGATGCAGGCTGAGGAAGCAATGGATCATGTTAGAGAATTCGTTGCAAGAGGTAGGCCGCAACAGTGAGGAGATGAGGCGGTGGCCCTCAAGAAGTAATGGCTTGTGTCAGAGAAATCATTGAAATCTTTAATTTGCAATATATTAAAGAACTAACATAAAAAAATGGAGAAATTATTGCAAACCATCTTCTACGTTAAGCATTATCTCCAATAATAAATGATTTTTAATAAATTTAAAGCAGTCACATAAAGTTATAATCCAAACTTAACACTTAGGTTATATAGGTTTACAAAATGTAAAATTACATTTTGTGGGAAAGGGGAAAAGAAACAATGAATCGGGACTTTAGGTTATATAGGTTAACAATGGAAAATTACATTCGCTCCGCAATAAGACTCCAAATATATCTACCAATAGTATTACTTATAAAATTAATTTTAAATATGGTATAAAAATAATTATTTTGTTTTTTCAATGTCAACATTGGAGAATGGACAAATATTTTTGAGTCAACCATGAACTAATACATGGTCAATGGTGAATCGATTGCAAGAGTCCTGGCCTTCGACAGGGACTGATAAGTCTCTCTATGTTTTCAGTCCATTAAGCAAGATCATATCTCATCGATGGTCGATGGCAATAGAGCATTCCTATAGTAGTTGTTGGCACGATAATTATTCTAGACCCACAATTATTTATTAATGAAAAATTTATTGATACAAAGAGTTGAGAGGCATCCAATTTACCTAAAGAATGCATGCAAATTCCAAACCCTTCCTTTTCTCAACCAATAAATAGGGTGTTGAGTATCTAATTTGGAGTGATTTCTTCTTGTACTTTATGATGCTTTTTCAATGGGAAATATAGTACACATTTTAAAAAATGTTAAAGAATACCCATTTGTATAACTTCAATTTGATTTAGCATAAGGTGGCTAATATGAAACATTTGGTTGATTGTGAGAGCAATTAAATAATTCGTTGACTTCGTTATTTAATTATTTAATTATTTTGTTTTTAATTAATTAAAAGTAAAACTCTAGAATTTCCAGAATGTCATAGTGATTCAAATGGGATTCATCCCTATCATTTTGTTGTAAATCCTCAAGTCAAGGCATGGCATTTACTTTAGTTTCTCTATGGATACAAGTTAGAGATGAACTTTCTTTACATTATTGAAAGATAGTTTCCTATTTATATAATTACATAAACAATTGTACTCTCTTAATAGCTAGGTTGTATTATTATAATCAATTTTGTTTAAACTTATTTTATGAATAAATTCATAAAGGATTGTGGTGTCAAATACATTTTTTTTTTTTTTAAGAATTCATAGACACTTGAGCTTAGTTTGTGTTTATTTTATTTACAATTCAACCAAAGGAAATTTGAAACTTAGAGCATCCAAGTTTTTGAAATTGAAAGATGATTTAATTTTTTTTATTTTTTACTGGTAGTCGAATCAAGCCTTATCTTCGTGAGGAATTGGAGGAAGAGGAGTTGGTTTCTTGATAGAATATATTAATCACACTCCTTGTCGATATCTTTTCTATAGTTAACTCTGGTATAACAAGTTAGATAATAATAATAAGAATATTAAGAGCAACAACAACAAATTTCCTCTTTGGAACTATATTATTTCATGTGTTAGTAATGTTGCATAAGTGGGATGTTACATTGGGCGATCGAAACCATTTCTTGATAATAAGGAAAATTTCGAACATTTTTTTGTATAGTGACGTTAGGATGATGTGTAATCCATGTGGTAGGTGACATGGTGTGACACCTCGGTTTTAACCCTTATGAACTAGAATGTATTATGTAATTGTGACTTAGGCTGGTGAGCCAGTAAAGTTGAAAAGGGGCCAGAGTGCCTAGGAAATGTAATACTTCATATACATTAATAAAATACACCACTAACTACAAGATGAACAAGGACAAAAGAGATAGGGGGCTATGATTCCACGAGAGAGGGGGCTTAAGGGGATATGTATTTTTATTATATTTTATTTACCCATAATTGATTTTATGGAGAAAATGGAGAAAAGTGGTTACATGAGCTTCTTGGGGAGGCCATGTGGTTCTTGTTTTCATGCAACTATATAAACATCCCTTGGGGGCTGTTTTGCGGGGTTCTTCTTCTTCTTCTTCTTCACTCACTCTCTCGTGGTTCGGTTCTTCTTCTTCTTCTTCTTCATTCACTCTCTCGCGGTTCAATTCTTCTTCTTCTTCTTCTTCTTCACTCACTCTCTCATTGTTCTGGGTTCACTTGTTCTTATTCATTCATGGTTACACCCTTCTCACTCTTTCATTTTTTGAGAGCCTCATTCTTGTTAATTCGTGTGCTCTTGGTATGAGCATGGAAACAAATGGTTGTAGGAGGAGATCCATTGCTAGATGGCTATAATAGATTACTGATTGTTCCAGGAGGCATTGGATGCCTATGTACATGAGATTGATGTCAGTTCGGAAAGAATTGTCCACAACTGAGAATCCTTGGATTTTCCAGCAAGGAGATTTCTTGACCAGTAGCATTGGAGCCCTGGAGAGAAATGGAACAACATGAGGGACTGCATGGCAGAGAAAGGTGTTCATTTCTTTGGGTTGTGCAGGCTGAATGGGAAAGAGAGTTGGAAATTTGGATTTGCTGTGTGGTTGGGAAAGGATGCTTGTGTGCATGAGATTGATGGCAGTTCAGAAAGAACTATCCACAACTAAGAATTCTAGGAGTTTCCAACATGGATATTTCCTGACCAATAGCATTGGAGCCCTAGAGAGAAATGGAATAGACCGAGGGAATACATGGCAGAGAAAGGTGTTCATTTCTTTGGGTTGTGTAGGCTGAGGGGGAAAGAGAGATGGAAATTCAGATTTGTTGTGTGGTTGGGAAACCTAAGAGCTAGTTATCCAACTATTGTGTGTTTCATATTTGGCCTAAGACCCATCCTTGTGGATTCATAGCATTGGCTCGGGGGTGACCCATTGTTGAGAGTAAAAGAAAAACAATGTCTATGGTTGGGAGAATTGTCCTTGGTTTGTAGCCAGTTGGTGAATATTTACTTGAAAAGATAAGTGCTCTCTCTCATGTGTTTTTTGTATAATGCATATCTCGTTGTGTATTTAATTATCTTTGATATATGTATTTATAATGTGTCTATCTGCTAGTTATTTGCTATGCATGGAACGATGTTTATTTATTTTATGTTGTAGCATGGATCTTGATTAATGAATGTGGGTCTTTCATGCTTGATTTCGGATTAAATGTTATTAGAATTCGAGATCAGTTCAAAAGCTAGTTTTTGGAATAGTGTGGACAGCCTGTGGATGGCTAGGTAGATTATAGATTGGTATCGTGCCCAGTCTATGGGTGGCTAGGTATGTTACAAAATGTTATCAAAGCTCTAGTTTTCAACACTGATCCTGGATGGGCTGAGTAATATGAATTGAAGCGAAATTTCATAGAGAAGTGATTTCGAAGTGGCCAAATTTCAAGTTATAGTGCGTCCATGGTAAAAATCAGAAGCAATTGCGTGGAATTGGGAAAATCCCCAATTTATGTTGTTAAATTCATGGGAAATTTGAGAAATTTGGGTTGTGTGGTTGGGAAACCTGAGAGCTAGTTAGCCAACTGTTGTGTGTTTCATATTTGGCCTAGGACCCGTCCTTGTGGGTTCATAGCCCTGGCGCGAGGGTGACCTATTTTTGAGAGTAAAAGAATAGCAGTGTCCATGGTTGGGAGGAATGTCCTTGGTCTGTAGGGAGTTGGTGAATGTTTTCTTGAAAATATAAGTGCTCTATGTCATGTGTTTTTTGTATAATGTATATTCCGTTGTGTATTTAATTATCTCCGAGATATGTATTTATAATGTGCATGTCTGTTGGTTATTTTTTGTGCATGGCACATTGTTTATTTATTTTATGTTGTAGGATGGATCTTGATTAATGCATGTGGGTCTTTCATGCTTGATTTCAGATTAAATGTTATTAGAATTCAAGATCAGTTCAGAAGCAAGTTTTTGGAG
>CBVK0101942268.1:0-46764 GCA_900067695.1 Picea abies
GTGGATAATTGTATCTAGTAGGCCCTCCCATATATGGTTGTTGTTGACCGGTATAGGCAGGATTTGATTGTTGTTGAGGAACGTTCATGAGCGGAGGGAAACCCGGTTGATTCTAAGGAGTATAAGTCAGTTGATTAGGTTGTGGGGGATAAATAGTCGACCCTTGAGGAGGGTAAACATTTGACCCTTGGCGAGGATAATTTTGTTTTCCTTGAGGACCCCAAGTGGGATTTGGGACACCCGGATAAGGTTGTCTAAAATATAATCTGAAAGGAACAAGAGTTGGTACTCCTCCTTACGGGTTATAATATGATTTCCCCCCTTGGTAAGGTTGATTGAGCATACCTCCTTGAGGTACTCCCCAGGGTTTTCTACAAAATGGGGTTTCCCCCCTGCCATAGGTTGTGTGAAAACTATGGTTTGACCAATAAAATGGGGTTGGCCCCCGACAAGTATGTGCAAGGGTGGATGTCCTCTAGAAGGGACAGGCCCACTAGATGATGGTTGCCCCCTAGTCGGGATTTGTCCCACAGTTGAGTGTGTGTGTATGGAAAGGGTCTACATTCTCTGATGTAAAGTTGTTCCAACAGGATTCTGTGGAACATAGGGAGTTGTAGTGGTGGGAGTAACGGTCTAAGTACCTTGTGCATGATTAGGTGTTACAACTCCATCATTAAGTTGGATTTGTGCTGATGTAGTAGTAGGATTGACTACTTGTTCGATGGGATGATCAATATTCTGACCAGGCGGTCCTGACTTAATAACAATAGAGGCAAGAGGGTCATGAGGATCAAGAGGTAGTCGACTAAAGTTAAAATGTTCATAAAGATCATGTCCCAATGGAGTCCTCCATATGGAACGAATAAGTGTCTGTTGTGGATTTACCATGCCAACAAACTAGACAAGAGTTATGTACTCATCATAATCATGTTGTGTGTCTTCCATATGTGTTTCGGTATATGGCCTCAACAACAAACATTGAAATTCCTGTTCTATTATGTTGTCAAATGTGTACAATCGAACAAGAAGTCATTTGAGAGGAGATTCTAACACAGGGATAGTATGAGGAATGGAATCCTCAAGCGTAACCAAGGCACTTTTAGGATTTTCTAACAAAGGAGTAGCAACACTCCAAGCGTCGGAGCGATTTTCTACCTCTTCACGATAAAATTCTTCAGGTGAATTAGGAGGTAAGGGTTCATAGCCTTCCGGGGGAAACCCTTGCATCCTACGTGATCTACGAATACATTTATCATCTATAGTCTCAATCCTGAAAAATTATAAAATAAACCAACAACACATGCTAAAAAATATAGAAGAACCAACAAGCAAACAAAACCTTCTCTTAATGACCATACTAGTTGGTGATGAAATCCAACATCGCTTGATCAAATTGAGAAGGGGCTAGGATATGAGCGAGTGGAACAGTTACGTTGGATACCTGCTTAACGGACTTATGCCTTGGTGAAAGCTTCCACACAATAATCGTGGATTTACCCTCCAAGGAGCCCGAGTGAGTTTGACCAACGTATGTTCTAGGTACAACGAAAACTTCCCTTCATTGTTAGCTTGTGTGAAGACCCTAAAGGTTATGGCTACTAAGCATACCAACTCATAGTCAGCCTCTAGGCGGGTACAATCAACAGTTCAGTCTGAACGTATGGGAAGGATAACAAGTTCGAAATTCTTTGAGAGAACCGAGGACAAGTGGACCGGTAGAACTCCAGAGGACTCCAAATGGATTCAGAATTCACGAAGCACTGAAACCAAATGAAGATAGTTAGACCTCAAGAAGAACCCCCAATATATGATCTTACTACTACGAACGATTAAACCTTGGAGGGATAATCTCCGTGGCTCTCCCGAACGCGACCTCCTGCATAACCCCTGTGTGAGAGGGGGATCTCAACTATGCTTATACGGAAATTGGATTTTCTCTCCCTATCACAAGATTCTAAGTTTGTTTTGAATGCTTTGGAGAGTTATACTCACAGCCTAATCCAAAGCGCTAATCCTAGTCTAATGTTGGTGGAAGAATCTAAAAAGGAAAAATTTCTAGATCGATTTTAATTAACGTTGATTTTACTGGTTGTTCTTTACTCATAAGTGAATGAGAGTGAAACTGATGATGTTACGAATCGAATCCCAAAGAAGCAAAAGAAAATGATAAGCAAACATTTCTTTCGATGAACTTCTATTTACAGGAAGGAGAAAAGCTTTCTTTCTTTCACTATCAAACACAAAAATGCAGAGATTTCATGCAATTGTTTTCAACAAGAATCCAGTTTGATGCTAAAATTTTCAGAAGTTGTTTCTAATATCCAAAAACCAATCATAAAAAAGTATCTTTTTGTTTGAATATGAATATGAATATGAATTGATTTAACTTAATGCTTCTTATGCCAAAAAATATTTCACTATTGTAGTTTTTAGACAATTGGAAGCAAGCATCGTACAAACAAAAAGAACACTCTCATAACAATCAAATAAGAAGCAAAAATAAAACTAAACTTTTCAAAAAGAAAGCCAAAATAACAAAACTCACTTTAAGAAAATTTGCTTGGAAAGATACAAAGACCAATTAGATAAGTACAAAGATCTCTGAGTTTCCTTGTAATAACCTTCAAACGATCAGAAGAACAAGAAAGTATCAAAAAATGAACCCAAAAATCTCGAAGAGAAAGAGTGATTTCATAACAAGGAAATACTTTAAAGAAAAATCCAAACAAGGATAAAAAAAATCTTAACAAGAAAAAGGTTGCAGGTTTGATAGAAGACACAAGCTAATAGAACAAGTCCTGAGCTAAAAGAAGAACCCAAAAAATTACACCCAACACAAGAGTTTTCAACAATTTTTCAAAAATGGAGAAAAATCAATGCTCTGGTTGTATCCGCACTAGAGCGCTACAACGCTCCCTAAAGCATTGCAGGGGAGCACTGATACTGAAATCAATGCTCTGGCTGTAAAGGAAGAAGGGTGCGAGTTTCTGAGAAAGAAAAAGAACCAACCCAGAAAATAAAAACTCAGGAAGGCTTGATCACCAGTCTGTATGAGATGACTTTAGGACTGACAACAGATGTATAAAAGAGAAAAAATATAGCAGCCAGGATCTGAAGACGAGCAAAAGCTAAGACAAAACCAAGGAAATAAACCGAAACTGAAAGCTTCGATCCCCAATATGGTCGCCAATTTCTGTTGTAGGAAAATTCCCTTGTGGACAGGGGGATGTCCTCTTAGATCCTAGACCCTTATTACCAAGATAGAAAAATGCTAACATTGAACACTGACATTCCTTTAAATGTATCTAAAACTAGCCAAAGGAAAAAGAGGAAGTAAGCATGATGTACCTTTTTCTGAAGCTTGTCCTTGTTCGGTCCATGATGAACTTTGATCTTCAGTCCCTTTAATGAGACCTGTAGTTCAATAGACAATGCATGCTTCCTATTCTACCAAGATTAGTTTAAACTAGATTTATCAAGAGGAGACAAGCCTATGCAATCATACACAAACTTGAAGGAAACAGGCGAAGCATATATTAATGAGAACATAACAAGGTACTTATAATCTGTAGATGTAGATGTAACATCCTCACCAAGTCCTTCTTGTCCAACCCCTTGCTTGAAATATCCATGATAAGAATGACAACACTTTTCACCGATATTCTCCTCCTTTTCGCCATGAGAATGCCTCCTTTTATAGGCTTTGGGAGGATCAACCACCTTAGTTATCTTTGGAATAAGTTGAGGACATGACTCAATTAGTTGTGGTATCTCCCTTAGATACAGCCTAAAGCTTGGATTCGAGCCAAACCAACTTGGAGCCTTTCTAGTTTTCCTTAGAGATAAGCAAATTTTCTCCCCAAGATTATCTCAACCAATCAACGCTCCCTCAAAGCTAGCAACAAAGAGCTATAGAGCTCCCTTCTATGTGGACAAGGAGCGCTAGCACTCCCTGCATGTGATCAGGGAGCGTTGATCTCCAAAAATTCCTTTAAGATGATCATTCTTCAAAGCAAATTATTGTATAAGCTTGCTAAATGACGTGTTTTCCTTTCCTAACATGTCTTATAGGGTGTATCGAGTGTTCTTATGGTGTCATCCACAATGCGACACATGCAGGAAGAAAATACAATATTTGCGACACTTGCGATGAAAGTGAGACACTTACAATAATGATAATGGGGCATTATCGAAGTTAGAAATTTTGATGTGTAACATCGACCTGACTTTATGGTAATTATATTTTATGTTTATATTTTTCCTATGGAGTTGATTTGTATTTCTGGAAGATAATATTCCAATATTATTATTTTGCTAGGCCGACTTGTCTTCTAAAGTTTCCACACATCTGTTTAATGGTTCAATTTCTTCCAGAATATTTTATTCTAAGTCATAGGTTACACGTGGAGGTTAATACCTCTTACAGCTACCAAAACATCAACACTCCCTCTTATCTAGGGAGGTATTAACTAAGATGTTCTTTATGTAGTGGTATTAAACGCATCCATCCATATCACATGGCATGAGAAAGACTCACATGGTCTTGGAAAATAGTCTACAAGTAGCATCACCATAGCCACACAGGCTATCATATGATCAAACAGATCATGTAACAAGTATCACCATCATAACCACACATGATCCATCTAGTTGGAAAACACCTCCAACACTATTAGTTGGCCCTCCAGCTAGTAACCTCCAAGGCTACTGATCGACACTCTAACTGGGAATCATTTCCGACACTACAAGTCGGCATCTAGTTCATACAGAACTAGTAACTCATCAGTTCACACATAATCTAACTCAAAAATTTAACACTCCCTCTTAACGAGGAAGGTATTCCTCTTGGCACGATCTTCATCATTCCTTTTGGTATTCCTTTCGTATTGGAGTAACATACCAACTTACATTGGAGTATCAACCTGCACAGGGGTAGCATACCAACCTACATTGGAGTTACCAACCTGTGCTGGGGTAGTGTATAAGTTTGCATTGGGGTTACCAACCTACCTTGGGGTAGCATACTAGCTTACATTGGGGTTACCAACCTGCGCTGGGGTAGCGTATGAGCCTACGTTGGGGTTACGAGCCTGTGCTAGGGTAGTGTACTGGCCTGCGTTGGGGTTACCAACCTGTGTTGGGATAGCGTACAAGCTCGCGTTGGGGTTACCAACCTACGCTGATGATCCAGGATATTTTCATCGAGTGACTTATAAAGAATCACATTAAATGATCATAAATTAAAGTGCACCATTAAAGAAGAGAAAACTCAAAAATGAAGAGACACAAGCATCAAATCTGAACATAAAAACTTGATAACGGAGTTAGTCCCTGGTGGACTACGTCTCTGGGTCCTGCTCTCAAATGGGTAGGATTTTTCATTAACTCAACAAAGAATTTGGAAAAATACATAAGTATACCTCATTCTGAAATCAACCTACATAAATAATGCTCATATCAAAAAACAAACAACACTACTGAATTCGTGGTGTCGAATTACCCAAAAATGACTATCTCCACGCCTCGACCTGACTTTGGCACTCCCAGGCCCAAGAAGAAATTTGTCTCAGTTTTTGTGCCCCTGCAACCTACAATTAATTCTATTGTACTTGCCTTGAACTACGTTCCCCTAGCCATACCACACATGCGACTCCCCCCGAGCTCTGGGAAGATGCTCTTTTTAAACAATTTCCTGGGCATTATTCACAACACAGGTCATTGGCCTGTTGGTTTGGGCGTGAATGTTAAGGCGTAGTGGAGGGAGGAGCTCCCGGGGTCAAACTCGTGGGCCTCCCCCTTTTGTCTTTATTGTTACAACTATATATATATATATATAACCAAGGTTGTTTCGCCAACTTTGGTGATGGTCCTATCCAAAGCTTTGTCGATTAGTATGTGGCCGGATTTGTCATGGTCTACTAGATTTGGTGGACCCTCCAAACCATATTATTTTTAAAAAATTCAGATACGGGTTGTCATTGGGCATTTTCCCATTGCCACGTGGAAACCTCCCATTCGGCCACACCATCCACTGCTTTGTCAGCCTACCATGTTAGTGCCACATCATCGTACATATGCCACGTTACTGCCAACTCGCCATGCCACGTCGGTGTACGGACTGTACAGATCGCCACGTGGATAAATCCTATTGGTCCACGAATTCGTCAAGAAGTGCCAAATTTGGGTGACACGTGGCAGCCTTTGGTGCTGCCATGTCACCATGCTGAGGTCAACATGGCACGTCTCACCTCCTGCTCCTGCCATGTGTGTTGTACAGATGTTGACGTCATCCGTAGGGATGCCAACGTCAGCAGTAAGGATGCCGATGTCAATAGTACGGATGCTGACTCATCTCCCTAATGACTGGGCTAGGTTGACCAAACTTTGACCGTGAATATATTTCGATTTGTAACTCCGTTTGACGAGTCGTTTGCGTCGTTAGAAAGCTTGCGACGCACTCTTAGCGATAATGTCATTTTCATTGAGTTTTTGGAAATTTGATTTTTTCCCTTTCTCTATCTACTGAGGCCATTCTGAGCATCTAGAGTTGCTTCTGTGAGTTCTGAGTTGTTGTTATCTTTCTTTGGATCCTTTTTGGATCATATGGGGTAGCGTACCAGCCTGCATTGGGGTTATAAACTTGTGCTGGGGTAACGTACCATCCTGCGTTGGAGTTACCAACCTGTTTTGGTGATCCAAATTTTATGAGCATAAAGAAATGACTACAGATTATTAACAGGTGCTTAACACAAAATAATAGAGATACAATAAAACTAGTTTTCTATTCAATAAGGAAATAAGCTGAAACTGTAAAATGCAGCAGACACAAGTTTGCTGGAATGGTGGTGGCTTATCTCTGAGAAGAGATGTGACAGCTGCGCTCATTCACAAGAAGATGATTACAATGAGGCTCTTAAGGCCTTTTTACAATAAACAGGAATGCCAAAAACCCTAGACATCCAAAAACTTAACCCTAGGAGATGAAGCGCCAAAAGTCATGTGGGCCCAGTCTGGGTAAGTAAGTACATCAACTTCTTGGGGTCGTAACTTTTGCATATGATCTACGTTTTAGGTGTATGATAGCTCGTTGGAAAGGTATCACTGAGGAGATTCATTTTGGGGGCTCAATCATGCATTTGAATATCATTTAGAAGCTCGATCCCGAAAAACCTTCATTTAGGCCCTCAAAATGGCCCCAAAAGTTAAAACTGCTAAAAATAGTAAATTGCCAAAATTGCCACAAAACTATTTTGAGACAGTTGGAAAAGGTGGGTGGCCACCGATATCCACCTAGATCAATCCTCCCTCCTTAGGAAGCAATGGTCTCCATTGCATTGATTTCCCCCATCAGATGAGGAAATTGTTGTTGAATTTGGCCCTAGGTGAGCCACTTGCCTTGGTGCAGGAGCTGCCTTGCTTTAACGACTCGATAAAGATGGATCCTTTGTTGTCGAGTGACCTTGATCTATGTGTCCACAATATGATTGCTAGATGCCTGTTGCATGCAGTCAGGGTTTAGCTCTGTTGGTGTCAGCTGTTCTGCTATGTCTGAGGTGTCCAATAATGGTGGGAAATAAGGGTGAAGGAGATCCGCGTTGAACATGGGGTGCAAGCCAAGGAAAGGAGGAATGTTGAGCTCAAAAGAATTATCGCCCAAGACCTTGGTGATGGTGTATGACCCATAATAGAGTGGGCGAAGCTTTTGATGGGGTCCTATAAGGCGTTCTTTCTGCAAGTGCAACCAAACTTTGTCACCCACCTGAAACTTATGTGGCACCTGATGTTGATCATGACACTTCTTGTACTTGTCATTGGACTTCTGTAGGATATCCTGAACCTGTTGGCAGATGTGATGGAACTGCTCAATGAATCAGGTTGCTTTTTCAACTTCAGTTGGATTAGGAGATGAGTCGGTTGAGGTGACCACAAGGGGAAGTGCAACATCTATGGGATTCAATGGTTGGAATCCCAACCCCACCTGAAAGGGGCTATGGATGGTTGAGCTATGCAGGACTCTTTTGTAGCTATGTTGGACATAGGTAAGGCTCTCATCCCATGTGTGAGGGTGATTTTAATTATACATGCGAAGGATATGCACAATCATTCGATTTACGACCTCAGTTTGGCCATTTGTCTGGGGGTGGAAGGCTGTGGATTTGGTGAGCTTGGTGTCCAGCAGTGACCAGAGGCTCGACTAGAATGTGCTGAGAAATCGACTATCTCGATCTGAGGCAATGATTTGTGGGATTCCAAAATGTACCCAGATTCATTCAAAGAAGAGCTTGGTAGTGGCCTCTACTGTGATGTTCTTCTTGCAAGCAACAAGAATCGCCATCTTAGAAAAGTGATCAAAAACCACAAAAACACAGTCATTTCTCCACTTGGTGGATGGGAGGCCTGACATGTAGTCCATTGAGATGGATTCCCATGGCTTGTCAGGAGTAGGAAGAGGGGTGTATAGGCCCTGTTTCTTAGTGGTCGGTTTGGAAATAGCGTAAGCAATGCAGGACCTGATATACTAGCTGACCTCCTGTCGAAGTTTTGACTAGTAGAAATGTTTCTATAGCATCGCCATTGTATTTTCGATGCCGAAGTGTCCTACCACCCAACTGTAGTGGGCTTCCCAGATGAGCTTTGCTCGCTCGCTTGATGGAACATAGATATGGCCCAGACGACACAACAACCCATCTTGTAGATGGAAATTATCGACAATTGTGTTTGCACCCAACATTTGGTAGGTGGTGGCGAAGTCTGGGTCTGTCTCATAGAGTTGGGGCCATCTAGAGGTCTCATGGTCACAAGAGTCTAGCACCGTGGTGAGTGTTTTGATTGGCGGTCTGCTCAGGCAATCAACAATGCGATTGGTGCTTCTTGTTTTATACTTGATGTTGAGGTGGAATTGCTGCAAGTATGTGGACCACTTTTGATGGAGATCATTCTGCAATTTTCCTTCTTTCTGTAGGAACTGTAGTGGCTTATGATCAGTGTGGATGACTGTCTCTTTCCCAAGAATGTAATGTCTCCACTGGTGGCAAGCTTGCACAATGAAGTACATTTCTTTTTCGTAAGTAGGGTACTTACGAACAACATCTGAGAGTGTCTCACTATGACAGGCCACAGGGTGGCCATGCTGAGTGAGAATGACACCCACCGCATAGTATGAAGCATCTGTCTTGATATCAAAGGGTTGTTGCAGGTCTGGTAGTGAAAGTACTGGGGCTGACCACAAGCGCTGCTTAAAATCGTCAAACACTTGTTTTTGGGACCGACCCCACGCAAATTTCTCCTTACCACCACCCTTGGTTATTTGGCTGAGTGCCCATGCAATATGGGACAATTCGAACACAAACTCGTGGTAGAAATTGGCAAGGCCCAAGAAGCTCTGAAGCTCAGTGAGTTTGGTTGGGGCTGGCCAGTCACAGATGACTTGGATCTTGGATGGATCCACATGTATGCCATGTTGAAAAATTATGTAGCCCAAGTAATGGACCATGTCCATGCCGAAGGAGCATTTTTCCAAATTGGCATATAGCTTGTGCTGCCGCAAGGTGTGCAAAACCTGTTGAATATGCTGCAAGTGTTCGGACCAAGTTTTGCTGTAAATGAGAATGTCATCCAGATACATCACTACAAAAGTATTGGCGAATGGTCACAAGATATCATCCATCATCCTTCTGAAAGTGGTTGGAGCATTTGTCAAAACAAAGGGCATGACCAACCATTCAAAAAGGCCTTCCTTTGAATTGAAGGCAATTTTCCATACATCTGTTTGTTCTATCGGGACCTGGTGGTAAACAGACTTCAAATCAATCTTATTGAAGTATTTGGCCCCCATGATTTGATCAAGGAGGCTGTCGATTCAGCGATTTGGGTACCGGATTCTGATTGCGATTTTATTCAGAGTCCGGTAATCAATGCAGAGTCGCCAGGTTCCATCTTTCTTCTGTACCAACATGATTGGGCTCCTACAAGGTGATGGTTTGGGATGGATGTGCCCCTTGTGGAGTAGTTCTTTGATCTATCACTTTATCTCCTCATTCTTTAATAGAGAGTGGCGATAGACTGGCCCATTGGGCAGTGACGCACTGGGGGTCAGATCGATGGGGTGCTTGACCTGGCAGTGCAGAGGTACCCCGGTAGGTGAGGAGAAAATATCTGAGTATTCTTCCACGACCTTATCTACTTGCTTCTGCTATGTGGAGAGGTTGGCCACAGAGACCCTAGATGTGGCTGTGATCTTTCGCTTATTCTAAGAGCGAATCATGAAGAAGACAAACTTCCTCGTTTGAGAGATGACCTTCCTGCATTTCTTAGCAAAGATCAAGGAAATAGCACTAGGTGGGACTGCCTCGGGTATCTTGTACAATTTCATGTTCAAAGTAATAATAACACTATGATGCCTAGTGTTATAGCGAGATTTGCCTCGCCATTGCTATCTTGCACATAGGGCATTTTTCGATTTCTCTATGCAGACTTGTCATCCCTTTTTGATGAATCAAGAGCCAAAAATATACATTTTTCCACATATATTCTCCCTATCAGTTATGCAAGATGCGTATACGCTGGCTTCTCCACTACAACCCACGTACATTGATATTTGTGCCATAAAATACAAAAATGAAGTCAGGTTTCCATGTCATGACAAAATATCTCTGATCCTTGGCCTTCCACATACTGGAAATGTTCTGACTTATCCCTTTAGTTGCATTCTGAAGGCTATAAAATCACAATTTCAAGCTAAGTAAAAGAGGAGAAAAAATTCAACTTTGAGAGCAAAGTTACTCTGGAGAAATTACTTCATATTAAGTCTGCGTCCCTTTGTCCCTCAAGTCTGAACACAGTGTTCAGCCCCCAAGCTCTTTCCTTATTGTTGAGAGAACATCATTGAGTCTCTCTTGTGAGCTTGCCTTTGGTGGAGGATTGAAGTGGTGGAGGCCCAGTTGGAAGGAACTTGGTTTCTTGGTTTTGAACCGTACCGACACGAAAGTTTGTAATGTTGTCAATTCTACTGATCAATTATTAATAGAAATACTCCTTTCCCGTCCTATTGGTATATTGAAAATGTATGATTATTATCCATGGGCATGTTTGTAATATTTATTGATGGATTATGCTATCTAATGTGCTAACCCCTTTATATCATCACTATATACTTTCTCTGCTCGTTTTTTAATAACTTATTGCAGGTATAAAGCTTTGGGTCGAAGTGCTCAATGGTGGAACATCATCAAACGTTGGATCGAGGTAGGTCAAACAAAAGACACCGCTTGGACTGGTTGTCCTGATACTATCCATATTTCTTCTGTCCTTTATTTTGTGGGTTCGAGCCACCCTTTCCTGGATTTTTTTGTGCGAGGTTCCCATACCAAAATTGCTGTGTCTTTTGTTTGACCTTCTACTCATTTTTGATGACATATTGGTAGACCACGCCCAAGGATGAGATGTCCAGAAATTCCATTTTGGTATGGATGTATCTATGCAGAGAGTTATGATACTTGAGCACTAGATGTCACTTCGAACCTTTGATACCCAATTTGGTGCGCAAGGTATGAAGGATATTTGTGAAATCTGGCACTACTTGGTCTCTTTCTTGCCGCAATGTGGTCCATTTGGTATACAGGTCATCGTTACTTCTGACAAGGTAGTATTGTTCCTTAATAGCATCCTTGAAGGATTCCCAGGTGCCTGTGACTGTAAATAATGAAGGTTCCTTTGTTTCCTTTTTGCCACAGAAAGTTTCCCACCAATCTTTGACATGGGGAACGACTTTGAGGAGCACAAAAGTAATCTTTTCTCTATTCGAAAAGTTATGGAAAAAAAAATACTCTTCTAGTAGATTCAACCACTTGTCTACAACATCTGTGTCTATTTGACCTTCAATATAGTAATATCGAAGTTTAGTTATACCATGAAGGGGGTGGCACCTCCGCTTGAAGAAGATGTGTCTCCTGTTGGTAGCCACTGAAGGATTTGTGCGAAACTATCCATCATCTCATTCCTTTGTTGTATGAGGGATTCCTCAATCAATAGTTTGAAAGGACCTCCTATCCCATCATCTTTCTTTTCTCCTACCATGAGAGGTCGCTTGGGAATTCAAGATCTTTTTTCCTTAAGAGAAACAACCCAACTCTTTGTACTTCGACCTCGTTGGGGACATGCATTAAGATGAAAAGGAGCAGACCGCTCTGATACCATTGATATGGATTTTATGAGAATAATGAAATAAATACAGATTATTAATAGGTTCTAACACAAAATAACAGAGATACAATAAAATTGGTTTTATATTCAATAAGGAAATAAGCTGAAATTATAAAATGCAGCGGAAACAAGCTTGCTGGAATGGTGACAGCTTATCTCCGAGAAGAGATGTGATGAATGCGCTCATTCACAAGAAGATTATTACAATGAGGCTTTCAAGGCCTTTTTATAATAAATAGGAATGCCAAAAACCCTATACATCCAAAAACCAAACCTTAGGAGATGAAGCGCCAAAAGTCATGTGGGCCCCATCTGGGTAAGTTAGTACATCAACTTCCCAGGGTCATAACTTTTGCATACGATATCTGTTTTAGGCGTATGATAGCTTGTTGGAAAGGTATCATCGAGGAGATTCATTTTAGGGGCTCAATCATGTTTCAAATATCATTGAGGAGCTTGATCCCAAAAAACCTTCATTTAGGCCCTCAAAATGGCCCCGGAAGTTAAAACTGCTAAAAATAGTAAATTGCCGAAATTGCCAGATAACTGTTTTGATCCAGTTGGAAAAGGTGGGTGGCCACCAACATCCACATGGATCAATCCTCCATCCTTAGGAAACAATGGTCTCCATTGGGTTGAGTTTCCCCATCAGAGGAGGAAATTTCTGTTGAATTTGGCTCCGGGTGAGCCACTTGCCTTGGTGCAGGAGCTGCCCTGCTTTAATGGCTTGATAAAGCTGGATCCTTTGCTGTCGAGTGCCCTAGATCTGTGTGTCCACAATATGATCGCTGGATGCCTGTTGTATGCAGTTGGGGTTGATCTCTATTGGTGTCAGCTATTTTTCTACGTCTGAGGTGTCCAATAATGGTGGGAAATAAGGGTGAAGGAGATCCACGTTGAACACGGGGTGCAAGCCAAGGAAAGGAGGAATGTTAAGCTCAAAAGAATTACCCCCCATGACCTTGGTGATGGTGTACGACCCATAACGGAGTGGGCGAAGCTTCCGATGGGGTCCTATAAGGCGTTCCTTCTGCAAGTGCAACCAAACTTTGTCACCCACTTGAAACTTATGTGGCACCCGATGCTGATCATGGCACTGCTCATACTTGTCATTGGACTTCTGTAGGATATCCTGAACCTGTTGATAGATGTGCTGGATCCGCTCAATGAACTAGGTGGCTTTGTCATCTTCAGTTGGAGTAGGAGATGATTCGGTCGAGGTGACTGCAAGGGGAAGTGCAACATCTATGGGACCCAATGGTTGGAATACCAAACCTACCTCAGAGGGGCTATGGCCGGTTGAGCTATGCAGGGCTAGGTTGTAGCTATGTTGGACATAGGAAAGGCTCTTGTCCCATTTGCGAGGGTGCTTTTAATTATACATGTGAAGGATATGCACAATCATTCGATTTACGACCTTGGTTTGGCCATCTGTCTGGGGGTGGAATTGGTGAGCTTGGTGTCTAGTAGTGACCAGAGGCTTGACCAAAATGTGATGAGAAATCGACCGTCCCGATCTGAGACAATGGTTTGGGGGATTCCAAAATGTACCCATACTCGTTCAAAGAAGAGATTGGCAGTGGCCTCTGTTGTGATTTTCTTCTTTCAGGAAACCATAATCACCATCTTAGAGAAGTGATCAACAACCACAAAACACAGTCATTTCCCCGCTTGGTGGATGGGAAGCCCGACATGTAGTCCATTGAGATGGATTCCCATGGCCTGTCAGGAGTAGGAAGAGGGGTGTACAGGCCCTATTTCTTAGTGGTCGGTTTTGCAATAGTGTAGGCAGTGCAGGACCTGATATACTTGTTGACCTTCTGTCAAAGTTTTGGCTAGTAGAAATGTTTCTGTAGCATCGCCACTGTCTTTTCGATGACAAAGTGTCTTGCCACCCGACTATAGTGGGCTTCCCAGATCAGCTTCGCTCGCTCACTTTATGGAACACATATATGGCCCAGACGACACAACAATCCATTCTGAAGATGGAAATTATCGACAACTGTGTTTTCACCCAACATTTGGTAGGTTGTGGTGAAGTCCGTGTCTGTCTCATAGAGTTGGGGCCATCCAGAGGTCTCATGGCTGCAGGAGTCTAGTACCATGGTGAGTGTCGCGACTGGCAGTCTGTTGAGGCAATCAACGACGCAATTGGTGCTTACTGTTCTATACTTGATGTTGAAGTGGAATTGTTGCAAGTATGTGGACCAATTTTGATGACGATCATTCTGCAATTTTCCTTGTGTCTGCAGGAATTGTAGTCGCTTATGATCAATGTGGATGACTGTCTCCTTCCCAAGAATGTAATGTCTCCAATGACGATGGTCTTGCACAATGGAGTACATTTATTTGTCACAAGTAGGTTACTTACGAACAACATCTCATAGTGTCTCACTATGATAGGCCACGAGGTGGCCATGTTGAGTGAGAACAATGCCCACTGCATAGTCTGAAGCATCGGTCTCAATATCAAAGGGTTGTTGCAAGTCTGGTAGTGAAAGTAATGGGGCTAAGCACAAGCATGCTTCAAATCGTTGAATGCTTGTTGTTGGGACTAGCCCCACGCAAATTTCACCTTACCACCACCCTTGGTTATTTGGCAGAGGGCCCGTGCAATATGGGAGAATCCCAACATGAACCTGCGGTAGAAATTGGCAAGGCCCAAGAAGCTTCGAATCTCAGTGAGTGTAAGGCCCAAGAAGCTTCGAATCTCAGTGAGTTTGGTTTGGGCTGGCCAGTCGCTGACGACTTGGATCTTGGATAGATCCACATGTACGCCATGCTGATCAATTATGTATCCTAGGTAATGGACCCTGTCCATGCCGAAGGAGCATTTTTCCAAGTTGGCATATAGCTTGTACTGCCGCAGGGTGTGCAAAACCTGCTGAATATGCTGCAAGTGTTCGACCCAAGTCTTTTTGTAAATGAGAATGTCATTCAGATACACCACTACAAAATTATTGGTGAATGGTCACAGGATATCATCCATCATCCTCATGAAAGTGGCTGGAGAATTTATCAAAGCAAAGGGCATGAACAACCATTCAAAAAGGCCTTCCTTTGACTTGAAGGCAATTTTCCATACATCTGTCTGTTCTATCGGGACTTGGTGGTAACTAGACTTTAGATCAATCTTATTGAAGTATTTGCCCCCCATGAGTTGATCAAGGAGGTCGTCGATTCGGGGAATCAAGTAACAGTTTCTGGCTGTGATTTTATTCAGAGCCTGATAATCAATGTAGAGTCGCCAGATTCTATATTTCTTCTGTACCAGCACGATTGGGCTCCCTCAAGGTGATGAGCTGGAACAGATGTGCCCCTTGTGGAGTAGTTCTTGGATATGTCGCTTGATCTCGTCATTGTATAATAGAGAGCGATGATAGATTGGCCCATTGGGCAGTGACACACCGAGAATTAGATCGATGGGGTGCTTGACCTAGCAGTGTAGAGGTACCCTGGTAGGTGAGGATAAGATATCTGAGTATTCTTCCATGACCTTATCTACTTGCTTTTGCTGTGTGGAGAGGTCAACCATAGAGACCCTGGATGTGGCTATGATATTTCACTTATTCTGAGAGAGAATCACGAAGAAGACAAACTTCCTCGTCTGATAGATGACCTTCCTGCATTGCTTAGCAGAGATCAAGGAAATAACACTAGGTGGGATTGCCTCGGGTATCCTGTACAATTTCCTGTTCAAATTAATAATAAAACTACAAGGCCTAGACTCATATACATCATGACATTTCCATAAATAAGGTTGGCCCAAAAGAACATCACAAACTTTGAGAGGAGCAACATCACATAATACCTCATCTTTGAAGGGCTTGATGTTGTACGACAATCAACACTGTTGGCTGATGCGGAGATCGCTTCCTTGGTGGAGCCATCCAATGGTGTAGGGTTGTGGGTGCAACGTTGTTGGTAGGGCCAACTGCTTGATGAACTCTGCTAAGATGAGGTTCTTCTAGCTATCGCTATCAATGATGAAGTGCAACGGGGTGTCTTTTACCCATATCTGTGAATGGAAGAGGCATTCTCCTTCTTCTAGCTCGTCTGGTTCACCAGGATGGAGCTTGGTGGTAGCAACGGTGGCATTGGGTTCTACGTCAATGATCTGTCTTCCCCTTTCTAGTTCTAGCTCATAATCCGAACCCGCATTTGATTCAGAGGCTTTCACCTCGGCCACCAGTGACTGCTTTGAATGACAATCAACAGTGTTATGCCAAGGGCTCTTATGGAAGTCACACCACTTCTCGGTATCTTTCTTTGTCTTTCCAGTGTCCTTCTTTGCTTGCAGCTTGGATTGGTTATCTTGATACTGTCCATATTTGATCTGTCCTTTGTTCTATGGGTTGGGGTCGCCCTTTCTTGGATTTTTTTGTGAGGGGTTCCCAGGCACAAATTTCCGCGTCTTTTGTTTGAGCTTCTACCCAATTTTGATGGCATATCGGTAGGCCACGCCCAAGGATGAGATGTCTAGAAATTCCTTTTCTGTCTGGATGTATGTATGCAGAATGCCACGATACTTGAGCACCATATTTCGCTTCGAATATTTGATACCCAGCTTGGTGCGCAAGGTATGAAATATATTTGTGAAATCTGACACTGCTTGGTCTCTTTCTTGCCTAAGTGTGGTCCATTTGGTAGACAAGTTGTCATAACTTTCGAGAGGGTAGTATTGTTCCTTAATAGCATCCTTGAAGGATTCCCAAGTGGACGTTACTGTAAATAATGAGGGTTCCTCTTTTTCCTTTTTCTCACATAAATTTTCCCACCAATCTTTGACATGGGGAACGACTTTGAGGAGCGCAAACGTAATCTTTTCTCTATTCGAAAAGTTATGGACAAAAAAATACCCTTCTAGTAGATTCAACCACTTGTATACAACATCTGCATCTATCTGACCTTCAAATATTGGAATATCGAAGTTTATTTGTACCTTGAAGGGGGTGGTGCCTCCACTCGAAGAAGATGCATCGCTTGTTGGTAGCTGCAGAAGGATTTGCGCGAAACTATCCATCATCTCATTCCTTTGTTGCATGAGGGATTCCTCAATCAACAGTTTGAAAGGATCTCCTGTCCGATCATATTTATTTTCTCTTTCCATGAGAGGTCTCTTGGGCGTGCGAGAGCTTCTGTCCTCAAGAGAAATAAGCTCGAGACCCAACTCTTTGTACTCCGACCTTGTTGGGGACATGCATTAAGACGACGAGGAGCAGACCGCTCTGATACCACTGATCTAGATTTTATGAGAAAAATGAAATGAATATAGATTATTAATAGGTTCTTAACACAAAATAACAGAGATACAATAAAATTGGTTTTCTATTCAATAAGGAAATAAGCTGAAACTGTAAAATGCAGCTTAAACAAGCTTGCTAGAATGGTGGCAGGTTATCTCTTAAAAGAGATGTGATGACTACGCTCATTCACAAGAAAATGATTAAAATGAGGCTCTGAAGGCCTTTTTACAATAAACAGGAATGCCAAAAACCCTAGAAATCCAAAAACCTAACCCTAGGAGATGAAGCGCCAAAAGTCATGTGGGCCCCGTCTGGGTAAGTTAGTACATGAACTTCTCATGGTCGTAACTTTTGCATACAATCTCCATTTTAGGCGTATGATAGCTCATTGAAAAGGTATCGTCGAAAAGATTATTTTTGGGTCATCATTCATGTATTTGGGTATTATTGAGAAGCTCTATCCCAAAAAACCTTCATTTAGGCCCTCAAAATGGCCCCAAAAGTTAAAATTGCTAAAAATAGTAAATTGCCAAAATTGCCAAAAAACTGTTTTGAGATGGTTGGAAAAGGTGGGTGGCCACCAATATCCACCTGGATCAGTTGGAGTTACCAACTTGCATTGGGGTAGCTTCCTCTACTGGGGATCTCATCACTTCCCTCTACTGGGGAGCAAATCACTTTCTGCTACTGGGGAACATATCACTTCCCTCTACTGGGGAACACATCACTCCTTCTCACGAGGGAAAATCCTTATGGATCACACCAATATTGTCTCTGAAGTACTCAAACTTTACTTTTGATAGAGGCTTAGTCAACACGCCTGCTACATGTTCGTCGATAGCAATATACTGGAGAAAGTGTCTCATCATAGTCTTCTCCCTCTTGTTGGGAGAATCCTCTGGACACAAATCAGGCTTTGTACATCTCTAGGATATTTATATGCAACATGCTTGATATTTGTAGATCAAATTAGAAGTCGCCACTCACTTCCCTTCTGGTCTCGGAACCAAGGAAAATATATATATCCCGGTCCTTATGAATGCATTCCTCCTTAATCACTATAGAAAAGTCTACTGAAGCAAGGGAATCTTCCCATAAGATCTCATATCTCCTTGAAGCCTTTGAAGATCTGATCTAGCCTTCTCAACCCATATCATCTATCTGTTAGTTCTGGAAGACATCTCTCTCTTCTAGATGAATCTAAAAGTCCCTAAGTCTCCATTCTCTCTTTGAAGCTTGACTCCTTCTGAGTCTATATAATCTTCGGAGCCATCTTATCCCTTTGTGTGTGATGATTTTCTCTTAAGTCTCTTGTGAATGGTCCTAGGGAGGCTTCTCCTCCCTACTAGATCGTGAGGACTGACTCCCTATGAACTCTAACTCTTTTTGAGATGGTACTCGGTGGGGCCACCTACCTCATCACCGATGGAGCCATCTGCTCCTCATGATATGGCTCATCAATGTTACATCCCGCAAAGTTTCATGGGACCACATTGGTCTCTTCTTGGTTATTACAATGATTATGGGTAGGCCCTTATGGATCTACTAATTCTTCCTGATCTGAGGAGTGATCAACTACACTAGAGGGATTTGTTTGGTTATCCTTGGAGCATTCTGCTCCTTGCAATCAATATCCATATGAGATACTCAGTATCCCACAAAATTACCCTTCTTCATCTCCTTCTTCTTTGGTACATGGATGTATACGATCATGTATACAACTTCTTATCTAGATAGTCTGCTCCATGTCTCAAACTAGAGAACATCTAATATGTTTCCTCCTACAACCATTAATATATCTTTCCTCAGAGTTATCACCTGTGTCCTACCCGAAACAAGGACAACAAGGGGAAAATAATAGACATGAATAATACTCCTATAGTAAAAACAAGAACAAGAACAATAATCACAATAACTTCTTCTCAGAGCTATTGCTTGTGACCTACCTGGAACAAGAGCCAAAATAAAAACACAATAATAAGAAATAGGAACAACACTCTTCTAGTGTTGTGATCAATCATTCCTCCAAGGTGACCTCCATGGAGTTTATAAAATAACCCGCTCGAGACAAGAGAAACAAGAGCAAAAAGTATAATATCATTTTCATAAGAACATATCTATGTCAACAAGAACACAAGACAATCTCATGGTAATCATAATATTATTATCAAGATGACCTTCCTGGAAGTAAAACAAGAAGTATTTCCTAGAGGAGATGTTAGTTCATCTTGTGACCAAGTACAATAAGCATTTACATCATTAGTACTCACATGCTGCCTAGTATTCATTGTATCTAGCGGTAATAGATCCTTTCAAGGATTTTTGTCACAACTAGTAATGTAACAATTATTAAACTTGATATGTGCAAATTGGAAACTTATTAATTTAATCAATCAAACCTAGAACCTGGAGTCTTCTCTTCAAGAACAAGTGTTGTGGTTTTATTCCGAGTCTCCTTCACTCAAGATGACAAGTATTCTCTTCAACATGTCCCATGTACTTAAGACAATATGCTTTCTTGACAAAAATCTTAGTTAGAGAATATAATGAAAACAAACTCTAAAAATCTCATCCTTAATTAATCGAATACTTTGACTAGATTCAACTTATAACTTTAACTTTGAACAAAGGTTACTATGATAATCATAACTTCAATAGATCAAAATACAACTAGATTTTCATAAGGTTACAATAATTCCATAACAACTAGAGGCATATGAAAACAATCAAACCTGGAGTGCCTTGTTCCTCTGAATGTGCTGGATTTGAGATCCCTCTGGATATACGATTGTAAGAGATCCCTTCTCCTGCAATCACACTCAAACTAGTGATACAATTTAAATATATATAAGTACATGCCTTCGATAGCATTGGCAGAAAATGTCACCATCCGACAATGACGACAAGTAATGATGAACCTTAAAACTTCAAAGGTGCTCCAACTTGTAATCTAAAGGTAGCTAGGGATGCGCTAGGGTAAGGCACACTAGGACAACCAAATATGAGTCCCAACACTTTAAAAAAACTTTCACTGCAACTGGTGCTGGCACTGCAACTAGTGCTGCAACTGGCATTGCAATTGGTGCTGCAACTATCACTATAACTAGTGATGCAACTGGCACGAAGAAACTGGCATGAAGGAAATGACATTGCAACTGCAACTAGTACTGCAGACCTAGGGTTTTATGAGGAAACCCTAATTTCTCAAATTTAAAAATTTGTAGATTTGATCCAGGGAAGAGATGTGCCCAACTTAGGTGAACTTCTTAGTGAGTTCAGTTTGTGCTCAATGAGCTTGACAATGGGGGAAACTAAGGATCTTCCTTCCAGTGGTTATATTGTTATGAAGGAAACCAAATCTGATCCCATGTTGAAATTTTGGTATGCTAGTTTAACCATAGACAATGTCACATCATTGTCACCCAACCATGGACATTCACATATGCCACCCTTGAGCACACTAACCTTAGAATAATTCTGGCAAGCCTACTCCAGAACCAATAGATAAACCCTACCAGCTAACTGCATCATAAACTCAAGACAAGTAGAGCACTCCTTCTCCAAGGGTAGCGCACAAGAGAGAAAGTTTCCATATCCACATAACAAGTACCATACACAACTGCAGCAGCTGCAACTACACTAACATCTCAAACTTGTGCCATAATTAGCAAGAATATCAACAAGAGTATCACCAAGAATGTCACCAAGAGAATCACCAAGAATGTCACCAAGAGAATCACCAAGAGAGAGACCAAGACGAAGAGAATCACCAAGAGAGAGACCAAGACCAAGAGATGAAAATGCACCCTTATTCCTCCTTGCAGTTGCAGTTGCAACTGCAACTACAACTCTACACAAGACTTGCGCACTAACTCGTTATTCAAATGAGCTAAAATTTCCTCTATTTATATTAATCTGTCCAGTAAATTTTCTGGCTTGGTCAACCTGACTTTCTCGTAATTATATTTTATGTTTATCTTTTTCCTGTGGAGCTGACTTGTATTTTTGGAAGATAATATTCTAATAGTATTATTCTGCTATGCCGACTTGTCTTCTAGGGTTTCCACACATATGTTTAATGGTTCACTTGCTTCCAAAATATTCTATTCTAAGTCATAGGTTACATGTGGAGGTTAATACCTCCCGCAGCTACCAAAACATCAACAGATTAAAAGTTACTTTACTTAGTAAGAAGTTTTGAGTTCAAGTCTATTTTTTGTTACTCTTTTTGAAAAATCGCATGCATTCATTGTAAAGTGCATTTCACTTAAGTTATAAAAGTGAATCACTATTAAATAACTTTATTTTATTTCAAGTTATTTTGCAGACAACTTTCATTTACAAAGTAGCTTCATTATAAAAGTGATTCTCATTTATTTTATAAAGGTGGGTCACTTCATAAGTAACTTATTTAAATTAGTTAATAGGCACAGTTAGGAGGAACATCACCACATGGACCAACTTCTACTTTCCATGTGGCGCTTTGGTTATCATTTATGTCTTTTTTCAAAAGGGCATAACTTTCACATCCGAGGTCCATTTTTAGTGTCGTTTTTTTTAAACAACTCATTTTTTTGAGATCTTTCATTCTAGACCATTAGTTTCTCTTTTTCTGAATATATAATATGGATTCTCTCAGTGATGTTTTTCTTACCAGTACCAACTACTTCCAATGGGAATTTCATATTGAGGATTTATTAAGAAGTAAAGGACTATACTAGATTACCTTGGGAAAAGAACAAGAACCCACTAATGATGACAAGAATGCAAAATGGATTAATAGGAATGACAAAGCCCATGAACTAATCATAATGTCCATCTCTTCTGATTTAAGGTTTCATCTTAAATAAATTAATGACCCCAATAAATCTTGGGAAAAGCTTGAAGTTGTGTTTGGTAAACACAATATTATTTGAGCTCGTTAGTTAGAGAATTACTTAATGAATTTAAGTCCAAATGATTTTCCTTACATTGAATATTACTTATCTAAGTTCAAAACACTTAAAATTTTGTGTATAGAGTGCTAACTAGATCCGAAGGAAGATTGATGCATATATGTTATTCTTTCTAAGCTTGGTAGTGCATATTTTGTTTTTGTATCTACCTTTTATGCCATTAGAGAAGCTTTAGGGAGTGCTTATAAAGAACCCTCTCTTGAGTCCTTTTGTGATTCTCTAATTTGAGAGCAAGATAAGCTTATGCAAATTGGATTGATCAACACTGTAGATACATCTAACAAAGCCAGAGTGGCCCAAAATAAAGATAAATTTAGAAATCTCAAGAAGCAATAACCTCGCCACAACAACAAGAAAAACAAGGGTCCCAAACCCTCTCGGCTATATTATGCTCCTAATGGTGAAAAAGGAGCAAAATCTAAAAATAAGAAGATTGACATACATTGCAACTTTTGTGGGAAAGATGGTCATGTGGATTCCAAATGTTTTAAGAAGATGGAATCTTTGGAAGCAACGATGAAGAAGCACAACATCAATATTGATTCTTCTTCTTCTCATGGACATGCACTTTCTGCTTCGGGTTTCTCCTTTAATGCAACTTCTACTTCTTGGCTTATTGATTCTAGATAATCTTATCATATGGCTAAGGATAAAGCCATATTTTCTGCTCTAAATGAATGTAACACCAAGAAAATATTTATTGGTGATGATAGATCTCTTAGTGTTGTAGGGTCTGGAACAATTCAGGTCGATAATGGTCATTTCAATGATGTATAATGTGTTCCAAGTCTTTCTTTCAAGCTTATATCAATATATCAGATTACTCATTCAATTGAAGGTAAAACCATAGAGTTTTCACCTCACCAAGTTGTAATTAAGGATTTAAAAGGTACTAAGCATGATCTTGCAATTGGAATTGTTGATGATATTACCAGTTTGTACAAGTTTGAAAACTTTGGGTCACCATCTTTTCCATCAGTATTTGTAGCTCATAGCGACGAGTTGAGAAAACTTTGTGATGAGCGGTTTGGTCATCTAAACTATCACTCGTTGCAACAATTATGTAATCAACAGATGGTGACTGGTCTTCCTCTTGTTTCTTGTAGAGATGTTGTTTATGCCAGTTGTGTTCTAGGAAAACATCATCGAGACAATTTTGAGAAACGTGTCTCTTGGCATGCCTCGACCCCTTTGCAGCTTGTTCATAGTGACTTGTGTAGTCCAATTTCTTCTCATTCTTTTTCTAGGTGCAAGTGTTTCTTAACTTTCATCGATGAATTTTCAAGACACTTGGGTTTACTTCTTAAACCTTAAGAGTGAGGTTTTTGACAAGTTTTTGGCATATAAATCCCTTGTAGAAAAAAAATCTAGACATCAACTTGAAAGGTTAAGAACATATAATAGAGGGGAATATGTGAACAATAATTTTACAATTTATTGCAATGCACATGGCATCCAAATGCAACACATTGTTCCATATACACCACAACAAAATGGTACCATAGAAAGAAAGAACTGCACATTAAAAGAAATGGCTAATTGTATGATCCAATCTAAGGGATTAAGTCTAAAGTATTGGGAGGAAGCCATTAAGTGTGCAGATTACATAATAAATCACACTCCCACAAAGGCTCTTAAAAATACAACATTGGAATAAGCATGGAATAAAATTAATCCAAATGTAAGTCACTTATGTGTATTTGGAAGTGTAACATGGGATCACATTTCTGATGAGAAAAGGAAAGCATTGCATCCTAAAATTGAGAAATGTATATCTGTTGGTTATTTTGAAGATGTCAAAGGTTGTAGACTTCTTCAATCACATTGTAATGAAATTATTATTAGAAGTGATGTTAAATTTGATGAAAATATCTTGGCCTGCGAGTCTAATTCGATGTTTGTTCCTTCTTCGAACTGTAAGCCATTTTCGATGTTTGTGTCATCTTCTGTTCCTATTCTAGTTCTTCTTCTTTAGATGATGACAATGAGGATGAAAATCCACCTCCTCCTTCTCACCTTCCTCCAGATGAGTGCATTGAACCTGAACCTGCACCAACACCATCGCTTCCTAGATGGGTCCGTTCAACATGAGAAGCAATCAATGATCTTGTTGGTAATCCTTTGGATCAGGGTCAGACTCATTCACATTTCTAGCCAACCTCTTCCCTTTTTGTTCAAGTTTCAGAGACTCATGATCCAGAGACATTTTCAAAAGCTTCAGGTCATCCAAATTGGGATACACCAATGAATGAAGAGTATTGCTCTTTAATGGAAAATGATACTTGAGATCTTGTACCTCTTTCGAAAGGAAGTAAACTTGTCATATGTAAATGGGTTTACAGAACTAAGTATGCATCAAATGGAAGTGTTGAAAGACACTAGGCTCTATTAGCTACCAAAGAATTTTCTTAATTTGAAGGCACTGACTATAATGAAACCCTTACCCCTATAGCCAAAATGAATTCCATCATCCTTGTTCTAGTCCTTACAACCTCACATAAATGGGAGGTCCATTAGATGTATGTCAAATCCCATTTCTTGCATGGGGATTTGCAAGAAGAAATCTACATTGAACAACCTCATGGCTATGTCCAGAATGAATCTAGACTTGTTTGTCACCTTAAGAGATCTATTTATGGTCTTAAGCAAGCTCATCGAGCTTGGCATGCCAAAATGGACAGTTTTATTCTTGAAACCGATTATTCTAGACGCCATTGTGATCCTAATGTCTATACCAAGAAGTAGGGAACCATATCATAATCCCTATTCTTTATGTTGATGATCTTATCCTTACTAGTAGTGACCCAAAAATTTTAAACCATGTGAAAACCAACCTTAATAAGAAATTTGAAATGAATGACTTAGGTTATTTGCAATATTTCCATGGCCTCCAAGTTTTGCAAACCAAGGAAGGGATTTTTCTTTCCCAATCTAAGCATTCTTGTGACCTTCTTCGTCACTTTCACATGGAAGATTCAAAACCAACACCTTCTCCCTTCCAGTCTGGAGTCAAACTTGCTTCCACCTATACTCTCTTGAAGTTGATTCCACTTTGTACCATTCGTTAGTTGGTAGCCTCTTATACTTGACTCAAACCCATCCTGATCTTTTTTTTATTGTTGGTCTCGTTGCCCGATATATGCAAACACCTCATGAAAGCCATTGGAAAGTAGTTAAAATGATACTTTGGTTCTAGGGTACATATCAGTTCAAGATACATTAAAAATCATGGGAGAATCCTTTATTGGTTGGTTTCACTAATTTATATTGGGTTGGTGACACTGATGATCGAAAGTCTATTGTAGGTTATGTTTTTAGCCTTGGTTCAAGACTTGTCACTTGGGCCTATAAGAAACAACAAGCTCTTGCTCATTCTTTAGTAGAAGCAGAGTACTAAGTAGTGGTTAATGAAATTCAATAAGCCTTGTGGCATCTACAGATCCTTTCAGAGTTTGGATTCTAGTAGCAACATTCGAAAACCCTTTGGTGTGACAATTAGAGTGCCATCAAACTAGCCAAAGATCTAGTTCAACATCAATGCAAAAAACACATTGAGCTACACATGCACTTCATTTGAAAGATCATTCATGATCGAGTTATTGAAGTGCTCTTTTTCCCTGCAAATGATCAAGTTGCAGACATTTTCACAAATTCTCTTACAGAAGCAAAGTTTTCCAAACTTTGCTCTATGTTAAGAGTTCAACAAATTGTCATTTAGGGGGGAACATGTTCTAATACCTCCTTCCTTCTCCTATTGTGTCACCTTTGTAAATCCTTCAATCTTATCCCAAGTTGTTCTTAAGGGGGGATGTTAGGATATTTAGACATTTAGTAGTTAGTTAAGATCAACTTGGTCTAATGCATAGTTAGGTAAAAGTGTATTTCTTAGCATGTTTCTTTAATGTGCATTAGTATGCATTTGTATTTAGGTAATCCATCAGTCATGATCTATTCGTGACATAGAGTGATCTGACGGTTCATATTCTTCTCGATCTTAACGATTACATTGATCCATGGCTTAACAACTGCTTGGTCCATGATATATATTTAAAGAGCATGGAGGGTCATTTGCCAATGATCAATTATGAGAAACTCTCTTGTAAATATTTTTGTAATAATCTTCTTTTGCATTAATAAATTGCTCCAAGTGGCCACATTCGTTGGGGCCATGGATATTTCCCCATTGGGTTTTTACCACATCAAAACATTGGTGTGTTGATCTTTGATCTTGTTGTGTGAGTGGTTATTGAAGGCGTTCGTCCTCTGTTGGAATACCCGTGTTGTCAAACATAGTTGTGGTTAGTGTGTTTTATGTTTTGTGGGATCATTAAACATGTCCCATTTCAATGTTTTCCTTTGCACAACAAGGGTTTTGACATTATGGTCTGACTCAATATAATAGATGCCTTTAATAATGGAAAACCTAAATATGTTAAAATACACAAAAGGTGAATACCCATTTATGTTCAACTGATGAAATTTTTCAATGTACATTGTGCCTAACTGCAAAGTAAAATTGTTCTCAACAATGAAATCTAGGTTTGGCCCAAATGTTTAGTCCATATTCAGTCAAATGAAGTGTCAATGAGGGACAATATCTCACTTTCTTATCTTTAATAGCTTCAAATTTGAAGAAACATACAATAATATCAACAACAATCTTCATTTGCACGTATGTGAAATATTTTCATGTACGTGAAATATTTGTATGTGAGTTCCAACTTGCAAAACAAGCGTACAACTTATTCATTTTCAGGCATTTCCATAGGTGATTTCTCGAAAGATTAATTATCATGGTTAGACCACTTACCTGAAATGCAATGAATTTAAATGGTGATTGGGACTAGAAAATTATATTCTAAAGCCATCTCCCATGTCTAAACTCATTTTCACCACTACTCTATAGGTATGCCATTTGTCCCATAAAGTAAGGGACATAATTTATAAAATCACCTTTCTTGATTTTGTATCCATATGGAAGGATATCATCATAAACTACATATATTACATCCTACAATTTTTTTTGTCCAATTATGATTAGCCATATTTAAAGCTAGTGCATGGACTTACACCATGAATTTTAACTTATTCAAGTTCTATTTAGAAAATGAAAAATGAAATATAAGTAATTAAACTAAACACCTTCTCATTGATCCACAACTCACTAAATTAAAGGTGAGAGTTGTAAGCATCATATTAAATTTGATTTGTATTTTTATTATTGGCATGTCGCTACCCAACTAAGACAACAAAAATCAATAGTATCTATTGAATATGGTGGTTAACCATTTGACTTTAGTGTCAATGGAAACTAAACTTGGTAAATCCATTAGACCTCATGTTATTTAGTTTTAGCTTTAAATCTTGAAAAAGGTGATTATAAGTTACATTTGAGTAGACAATAACTAATTGGAGTTGTTTTTTCTTTATTCAAATATAGTAGTATGGAAATAGAATAGTCTTGGGCATAACCAATGTTTTTGAATCCTCTAAGACTAGCCATTGAGGAGTATTATCAGGGCAACCCCTGCAATGAGATTTATTTTTTCACAAATGAAAAAAAGGGGTTGTTGATGATGGAATGTCTACACCAATAGAAGATTTTTACATAAATCCAGATTGCACCTAGGTATTAAATTGTTCCTAGAATGATCCTCAGTCGATAATGATTTATATGTCAAATAAATTTCCCAAAGTTTAACATGTCTTATTTACTAATTGCTTCAACTCTTACATTCACTAATATCTTCATGCATTTGGTATTTTTGTAAGAGAATATGCCTCAAGTAATTTCATTCTATATGCATCATGGGTATCCTTATGGACGAGTGGTCTAAGGGCCCAATATGGTGTGGTTCCCTTCATCTAATGAGTGAAGTACTCCTCATATTACCAAGTTCACATGCTAGGTTTGCTAATGTTTTTAAAGTTTACATGATAATCACAGTTTAAATAACTGTGAGGAGGATAATTGTATACCCCCTAATAATTGAAATTTAACTATTTAATTTCCAACATGTGACCTTAATTCATAAGGTAAACTTTCCCTCCCTCCCTAATGATCCGAAAATCCTTAGATGTCAATTAGTTCTTAAGTAGACACTAACATTCGACCAGATTCAAGAAATTAAGATCGTCTTGACTATTTGCAAAATATCATGTGAAAATGCTTACTTATTCATAAACTTCATTAACTAATAATAACTTGTGGAAAGAAACATGTCGAAAACAAGAGAAATATAGATAGAAAATTACACAGTTTGATAATAGAGTTCACCCATCTTGGGATACATCTTTGGGTTTGCTTCCAAACAATGATGTAATACCCTTGTTTTCCTCAGTTTGTAAATATAACTATAACCGACCAAGAGACTATGGCAGACTAAATATGTGTGAATGTTTGATTTGATGAACCTTTGTATAAAAGGGTCAATGTATGCATTTTATGTTGTTAATATAAATTTGATATGTGTTGCACAACTGCTGAAAGGGTGAAGTTTGCCAGGATAGACCATGGATTCTATGAGAGATATGGTGAGGGAAACCAAGAATTGTTGAGATGACCCTCACCAAACCAGTACCTACTGGGTGTAATTTCTCAATAGTAATCTGACCCATAAATTAATTACCAGTCAGGTTAGTAGTTGGAAGGCCATCCTCAAGAGTTAACGAGGAGATGGGGTAGGGTACCCATCTGTAAGGCTTCTAGGCCTGACCATGAATTGGGATTCAGACCCACGCAAGCTTGCTAAGGAAGGAAAGAAAGGAGGTAATTAAGGGACAGAGACAAATGGGCGAGATAGTAGAGGAGAGAAAAAACTCTCCCAAGAAGAGAAGAGAAGGATACTTTGACTCTGGATTTAAGAGGAAAAGCTGAGTAGTAAGCTCGTTTTGGCTGAAGGAAGCCATGGGCAAGGTTTGGCTACAATCTGATAAATGATGTTGACGAGTGACTGAGGAAGTACTCACGCAAACCTCCTTGCTTGGAGTAGAGAAAACTAGTTTCCAATTTCCTGTTGGAGGTGGAGAGTAACCTTCATCCCTGACTGTCGTGGAGCAAAGAGAAAGAATCTATCTTAGAGCATCATGGTCTAGCTCGGGGGTGGTGAGTGGTAAATCTGGTAGGAGTGGTTGTGCCTATGGTTGGGAGTAAACATGTACCCCTTTCAACAATTGCTTTTACATTTTCCAGTTCTGATAAGTATTTTCATATTCCGTGTAATATATTGGATGTGATGATGAGATGCCTGCTTTTATGATTAAGTCTTTCAGTATTTGAACAATTATTAGAAATGATCTTTGGTTTCTGTAAACTTTTATATCTATATGATCTTTGATTTATCTCATTTTAATTGTTAGAGAGTCATGGGATGTGAGTCCGCAGGAGAGTCGGGATAGGAGTAACTAAAATGCCTAAGTCCTGCCGATCCTTTGAATTCACCTTAGCGGGAATGTCAAGTTCATCTCTGTGGGAGAAGGACATTCCCTTCATACTAACCACACATCTGACCAAGGGCTTAGGCTCGTGCCATTAACCCATTTTCTATAAAAGGATTTGCACCTAGCCTATAAGATTTCCCAAAGGACCCATGTGACCAGGGCCTAGAAACCCTGCTCTAGTCCAAAAGGAGCTATCTCTTTTGGATTTGGGACTTCAAGACTTGTGACTCCACAATCCTCAAAAATATCCGAAGGCTGAAATTGTGAATTGACAAGGGCCATTGATCTGGGGATCTAGTGTAGATCCCTCTCAACTGTTAGATCAGACTTAGGAAGGGAAGCATTAAGTGCTTCGACGAAGTCCTACTTCAAGTGAATGGGAGTGGTATAACGTCAAAAAATTCTGAATGCCAGAGTCACGGAGTAAATTGAGACCATTGAAATTGGAGGGACACATGTCCATAGATCAATGGTTATCCAGGAGTCTGAGTATTTGGTGATATAGGGGCGCACAAATTCCCACGAAGCTCTGCAAGCCGAAGTAAATCCCGGCCGTAGATGTTAGGTACACATGACTATAGATCCAGCGTGGTCCAGAGGGAAAGCTGAAAGATACCCATCAAACACCTGAATGTTGAACTGCTAAAGTGACGTGGACCGTCGATCTTCAGATCCTTTGGGATCCCTCTCAGTGGTCGATCTAAGGAACCACCCTCGATTAACCAACCAATCAAGAATGTGTTGTGGAGCGACATGTGGTCCTACTCATCCACTGTCAAAGGTTGTCCATTGAACTAGGACCGTTGAATGAGTGGGTACGTGGAAAGCGATTCCCTAGTCATGAGACTTTGTACTTCAGAGGAACCTGGCCAAGAGTCTATGAAGTGGCTAGATCAGAGAGTCCAAAGACTTGGCTCTCTGGGGGATTTGAGTCGAGAGGATTTGGTAAGCTTTGAAGCCTGGAACTATGAAGTAACGAGGACTGTGGATCTATGGATCCACGTGGATAAATCCCAACCATATGATTGGGGGTTGATGTGGCTCACTGATGTCATCTCGGTTGATGTGGAACCAGAACCAAGGTGCAACATGTCACCTAGATTTGGATGATTCACCGATCCCTTATGCCTATTATAGAATGACACATTTAACCCCCTAATGAGGACACGTGTCACCCCTTGACTCTCACCACGTGTCAACTTCTGATTCGTGCCTTCTTGGCCAACATGGCTGGTGACGTGTCCGGAACTCTGAGAGTCTGGATGATTTTGGGAGTTCAGAAGATTGAACATAGTATAGCTGAGGAGGGTACAATGAGGATAGCCGATCACCGAACGTTGAATGCCCAATGACGATCGTCGATTGCAGAAACGCCGAAAATGTAGAACGAAGACCGTCGACAGCCAAAACGCAGAAACGTAGGATGTTCAACCTTGAACAACGAACACTGATCACCAAATGGCTAAGGCCACGTGGTGAGATTTTGGGATTTTGGGAATTAGGAAAAAAGAGTGTTTTGCGCTGAACAACAAAGTCCCTTTTAACCGTAGGATCACAATAGAGGATGTGGACTATTGATTCCCTCCACTGTTCGGTGATATGGGAATTCAACAACATCGTTGGGACTCCCGAAGTACCGAAACCTTTGCTAATAATACTCTTCGCTCTTGGTTTTTAGCCTGAGGTTAGAAGGAGGAACCCACTAGCTAGTTTAATTGCGTAATGGGAGATGTAAACTTCAGAGGAGAAGAATAAGGAAACGCGAAAATTTGATGCTCCATCCCTAGAAAGGGTATTTAGGGGTTGGGTGTGTTACAAATTTTTATCAGAGCATGGAAAAAGCACTTGTCCTGCTTGGGCTCATGCACGAGTCACAAAAAATATTATTAGAGAACTTATGGGGTAACACCCTACCTTACCCCCTTTTATAAGAAACCTGTCTGAACCTCTACTGAAGAGAGGAATGAAACCTTCTACTGTTGATAGATGTTTTGGAAGTTTGCACTGTAGGTTGATAATGTTTCCAAATAAACAACTGACTTCACCTTGCAATGATATGTGGTGTTCATGAATTGGTAGACTAGTAACTAACAAAAAATGTTTTATCAACAATCAAGTAGTGAGTGAACAACAAGAGAACTACAACATAAAGGATGTCGACACATCGGGAGTTGGGGGAGAGCTCCCACAATAGAAAGGGAGAATTTGATGAAAGGAAGGTGGTGGAAACCACTCCATATTTGGCCAAAACTGTAAGAAGCCTGATGGAAGAATTACAGAGTTATAAGGCTGACAATGAAAGGGTGATCAAGGAGTAGGAAAATTAGACTGAAATTAATGCAGTCCTACTGCAAAGTCTATTAGACATATAAAGGCAACTACAACATGGTCCAGCTACTAGTCATGTGGATAGGAATCATACTAAGAAAACCCCAAGTCCACCTGAGATACAAAAGCATGGTCCTGAAAGTGGCCACACTAAGAGAAGCACCTCAAAGAAGGCCCAACATGGAGCCAAGAGACATTCAATGGAAGATTCCTCTGGTGGGGACACTGGCAACTCCAAGGAATCTTCTAGTGGCAAAACTAGTTCCCATTCTCAAACAAGAGGAAAGAAGAGGAAACATTCCAAGAGTTGTGACCCTGAAAAATTCAAGAAAGCCAACCCACCCACCTTCGATGGAGATATTAAGAAGGGGGAAGAAGCAAGAGTTTGGATACTCAGCTTGAAGAAGTACTTTATAGTCCATGAATACTCTGAAAATTTAAAGGCTCAGATAACCATTTTCAACCTGAATGGGAAATATTCCATTTAGTGGGAGGACCTTAGGAATGTGAAAGGAGTCCACGAGAAGGACTTGTCATGGAAAATATTTGAGCAATACTTCAAGCATAAATACCTGTCAGAAAATTACTTTGATGGAAATACCAAGGAGTTCTATGAACTCAAGCTGGGACAACTCACCATAGATGAGTATATCAACAAATTTCTCGAGCTAATGAGGTATGTTCCCTATAGAAAATATGAAAAGGTAAAGATGCAACGATTTATTAGTGGATTAACTCAGTCCTACCGAGATAGAATTGAGTTTGATGAGCCAAATACCTTAGAAGATACTATTTTAAAAGCAAGGTATTTCTATGAGAAATTCAAGAGTAAGAAAGAACCCCATGAATACTGGAAGAAGAAAAACAATTCAGGATTCAAGAAGAAGGGGTGTAAACCCTCAAGATTTAAGAACCCCTGTAAGAGCTCGAGGATGAGCCTTCCTACCATAATTGTGTATCAACAAAATTTTCCATCCCAGAGTGGAAATAAACCATTTAGAGTAGCTCCAAGTAAGATTGATAACTCGAAGAGAGAACCCTTGAAATGTTGGGGTTGTGGAGAGGAACATCTGCTGAGGGACTGTCTACATAGGAAACAAAACAATGGGAGGGTCTACAACATCCAAGAGGCTACCATAGTCAATGATGTGGCTAGGATCCTGCCACAAATTTATGTAGCCTTGGATAATTGATAAGCTGACCACCAAGTTTCTGTGGTGGAGATGGAAGGTACGATTGCCAACCATCATGTTTCCATTTTAATTGACCCTGGTTCTAATTTGAGTTATGCTGCCCCTCAAATTGTTGAGAAATGTAAATTGAAACAAGTTAAACATGTTAAATCATGGCTGGTACAACTAGTCATTAGAACCAAAATAAAAAGTAACAGAGGTCATACCAACATGCCAATTTGTCACGAGTGGGTTTCCCACCCGAGCTAACCTAAACATACTTCCTCTAGGATCTTATGACCTGTTGATTGGCATGGACTGGTTGGATGCCCACAAAACCAAGTTGGACTATTACAGTAAAACTTTGGTGTGTGAAAATGAAGAAGGAAGAAGGGTAACCCTACAAGGAATTCAAAATCTTGTCTCAGTGAGACAAATATCAACCCTCCAAGTGAAGAAGTATTGCAGAAAGGGATGTCCCTTGTATGCAATACATATACTAAACTATGTTGAGAATGAAAAACCCAGCCTAGATATCCATCCCATATTAAGAGAATATAAAGAGGTATTCATAGAAGAGGTAATAGGTCTACCTCCAAGAAGGGATATTGACCTTTCAATAGAACTTGTACCAGAAGTGGTGCCAATGTCTAGAACACCCTATAGAATGAGTACACCAGAGCTAGTTGAGCTCAAACTACAGGTGAAGGAGATGTGGGACAATGGATACATTCAACCTAGTGTGTCTCCATGGGGAGCACCGACCTTATTTGTGAAAAAGAGAGATGGCACACTCAGATTGTGCATATATTATAGACAACTCAATAAGATGACCATCAAGAATAAGTATCCCTTTCCAATGATCGATGACTTGTTTGACCAATTAAGGGGTGCTATAATCTTCTCCAAGACTGAATTGAGGTCTAGATACCATCAGGTCTGAATTAAAGATGAAGACATCCACATGACAACCTTTAGGACAAGATATGGTCACTATGAATTTGTGGTGGTGCCATTTGGGATTACCAATGCACCAACCAATTTTATGTGCTTAATGAATAACATATTCAAAAAGTTATTGGATAGGTTTGTGTTGGTTTTCATTGATGATATCTAATCTATTCCAAGAATAGGGAAGATCATGAAGAACATATCAAGCTAGTACTCCAAGTGCTAAGATAACATCAACTCTATTATAAGCTTAGTAAGTGTGTTTTTTTCCACAAACAAGTCCATTACTTAGGCCATATTATTTCTGAGGAAGGAGTGGTAGTTGATCCTGTCAATATTAAAGCCATCATGGATTGGCCTACCCCACAGGATGTATTTGATATCAGATCCTTTATGGGCCTGGCATGATACTATAGGAGATTCATAAAAGGATTCTCCAAGATTGGTTGCACAATCACCTCCCTTCAGAAAAATGGGGTTAAATTCATTTGGACATCAGAATGTGAGGAAATATTTCAAGAGATGAAATACCTTCTAACCAATGCGCCTGTATGGAAGATTGCAGATCCAAACAAAGAATTCATTGTGTGTACATATGCCTGCAAGGAAAGGCTCGGAGGAGTCCTTATGCAAGAAGGACATGTGATTTGCTACACATCTAGAAAATTGAATAAGGATGGAGTCAATTATGTGACCCATGATATGGAATTGGCTGCTATAGTGCATGCTTTAAAAATGTGGAGGAATTACCTCTTAGGTAGGATATTTGTACTTATGATAGACCATAGTGGATTGAGGCATTTGTTTGACCAACCAAAACTCAATGTGAGACAAGCTAGGTGGATGGCTCTCTTTAGTGAGTTTGATTTCGAAATCAAACATATCAAAGGAAAGGAGAATAGGGTGGCTGATGACCTTAGTAGAAGTATGGAAGCAATTCACTTGGCAGCTGTGAGCGCCAATGAATCAAACATCAAAGAGAGGGTCAAAACTACACAAGAAACAAATGCATTTTTCAAGACCGTGACATCAAAGCTAAAGCAAGAGCCCATAGGGATGAAGTACGAAGGCTATCCGATGCTTAATGATGGCACACTGACTTATAATGGAAGATAGTATATTCCAAATTGTGAAGACTTGAAGAGGTTTATAATGGATGAACTACATAAGAGACCATATACTGGTCATCTTGGTTATCAGAAAATGATCACGATCAGTGGAAAAATATTCTATTGTCCCGGATTGGAAAAGGACATAGTTGATTACTTAGCTAAGTGTCTAGAATGTCATCAAGTCATGGAAGAGCACTGACACCCAACAGGGTTGTTGCAGCCCCTACCAATTCCCGAATGGAAATGGGAAACCATCTCCATGGATTTCATCACAGGATTACCAAGATCAACCAAACAGAATGATGCCATCATGGTAGTTGTGGACAAATTGAGCAAGGCTTCTCACTTCATACCCGTCAAGTCAACTTGTAAGGCAATAGATATCACTAGCATCTTCATGAAAGAAATATTTAGATTGCATGGCATGCCTAAGGAAATTATATCCGACAGAGATACAAAGTTTACTTCAAACTTTTGGAAATCTCTGTTTGTTGGTTTTTAAACAAAATTTCTCTTTAGTACAACCTATCACCCTCAAACTGATGGGCAGGTAGAGAGAGTAAACCAAGTATTAGAAGATATGCCAAGGATGCATGTAATGCATCAACCCAAATAGTGGGAGGACTACCTACCATTGGTAGAATTTTCCTACAACAATGGCTATCAAGAGTCATTAAAAATGAGCCCTTTTGAAGCCCTCTATGGAAGGCAATGCAACATTCTAATCGGATGGAACAACCCAATATACAAATTTACAATCGGGCCATATATGCTAAAGGAAATGGAACAAAAAGTGATTCAGATCAGTCAAAATCTGAAGATAGCTCAAGATAGACAAAAGAGCTATGTAGACCTGAAAATGACTCCTATAGAGTTCAAAGTAGGGGATCATGTGTATCTCTGAGTTAGACCCAGAAAAATATCTTTGAGGATGGGAGTTTGTGCCAAGATGGCACCTTGGTATTGTGAACCCTTTAAATTTTTGGATAGAGTGGTAACAATATCCTATCGGCTAGCACTCCCTCCCATAGTGAAAGCACATAATGTTTTCCATGTTTCTTTATTAAAGAAGTATGTACACGATTCTAATCATATTATTGATTGGTCTGTGATTCAGGTGGAACCCGAGGGAGAATTCCTACTAGAACCTCAATGCATAATAAATAGGAAAGAAACCCCACTCAAGAATAGAACCATTTCACAGGTCAAGGACCAATGGAAACACTTTGGCCTAGATGAGGTTACATGGGAAATGGAGGATTCCATGAGACATGCATATCCATTTTTGTTTACTTTTGTACATACAGAGCACATCGGAAAATATAACATTGAGGATGATGTTCCTTTAAGGGGGAGGGGATTGTAATACCCCTGTTTCCCCCAGTTTGTAAATATAACTATAACTGGCCAAGAGACTATGTCAGACTAAATATGTGTGAATTTTTGATTTGATGAACCTTTGTATAAAAGGGTCAATGTATGAATTTTTTGTTGTTAATAGAAATTTTATATGTGTTTCACAACTGTTGAAAGGGTGGAGTTTGCCAAGATAGACCATGTATGCTATGAGAGAGATGGTGAGGGAAACCAAGAATGGTTGAGATGACCCTCACCAGACCAATACCTACTGGGTGTAATTTCTCAATAGTGCTCTCACCTAGAAATGAATTACCAGTCAGCCTGGTAGTTGGAAGGCCATCCTTAAGAGTTAATGAGAAGATGGGGTAGGGTATCCATCTGTAAGGCTTCCAAGCTTGGCACAAATTGGGATTGGGACCCACACAACCTTGCTGAGGAAGGCAAGAAAGGAGGTAATTAGGGGATAGAGATAGATGAGCAAGATAGTAGAGGAGAGAAAGCACTCTTCTGAGAAGAGAAGAGAAGGATACTTCGACTCTGGAGTTGAGAAGAAAATATGAGAAGTAAGCTCATTTTGGTTGAGAAAGCCATGGGTAGGGTTTGGCTACAAGTTGATAAATGAGGCTGATGAGTGACTAAGGAAGTACTTGTGCATACCTCCTTGCTTGGAGTAGAGAAAACTAGTTGCCAATTTCCCTTTGGAGGTGGAGAGTAACCTTCATCCTTGACTGTCGTGGAGCAAAGAGAAAGAATCTCTCTCAAAGCATCATGGTCTAACTCATGGGTGGCTAGTGGTAAATCGGGTAGGAGCGAATGTGCCTATGGTGATGTAGGAGCATCGCTCCAGCTCAACACATGTGTCAGCACGCCAAAACACAGACACGCAATGGAGAAAGGGAGAGGTGTCGACCCTCCCATATTTTTAAATTTGAAATAATCCTATATAGATTATTTGTGTTGTAAGGCTGATAAATGCCGGGCCATGCCTTTGTACAGGTAGTGGATAGGTTTGCCTTAAATGGTTTCCTGTAGTAGGCCCAGGTTGTAGTTAGGTATGGGAAGACATTTAGGTAATGTATCTATAGAGGTATGGTGACGTAACTGAGATAATGATGGCACTAAGGCAGTGAAAAGGATAAGATCGTAGGAGACCTCGTTTTGTAAAAAAAAAGGAGACTTAGGAGATTGAGGAGAGATATTAGGTAGGTAGAGAGATCTCAAGTAGCGAGAGAGAGGCCTTAGGAGGTCTTAGAAGTTTTGAGAGAGAGCTTGACAGAACGAGGACTATGTTACAATCCGGTTTTTGTAAACATTTGTATAGACACACAAAGATAATAGAAAAGCAATTTTTCCTGCATATGGTGTGTTTATGTATTTGTGGTGATGTATTTCATGAATGAATGCTGTAGATGTATGATAGGTTTTCATTTACAGTAGGAAGATAGATTTATTTTATCTTTGTTGAGTTCTGTTATATCGTTCTGGGTTCTTTAGGCTGTGCAAGGAGTGCACAACAGAATGTTTAAAGTTTTGTAGCCAGCACAAAGAGTGCGTAGCTGAATCTCTCTGTTGAGTTCAAAAGAGAATGTGCTAGGAGGGCACACCAGGATAGTTTGCAGACTCAAGAGAAGCCTTAGAGTTACTGAATACTTTGGAGGGAAGACTATGAAAAGAAGGCACAGAGAGACAGAACTACTGAAGGTTCTGTAGAGCTCTGCCAGGTGGGCATCAAGCAAGTGCAAGGAGTGCACGAGAAGAATTCTATTTCGAGTTCAGAGATAAGAGAAGTATCAGAGGAAGACACTTACTAAGTTGCTGGAATACTCTGGACAAAGACTTGTGCAAGGAGTGCACCAGGTGAACACTTGGATGAAGTGTTGAAAGATATCCATCTGAAGGCTAGTCAGAGCATAAGGAGTGTGAAAAGGAGCAAACCGTTTCAAGTTTGAATGCTCAAGAGAGATAGCATTTCCAGAACGCAGACGAGACCCAAAGTTGCAAGGATCATAGGAGATAAATCAAAGGACGAGACCTTCAAAACACTGAAATCTTCCAAGTCAGCAAGAAATCACAAGCTCAGGAGGAGGAGAACTATAACCGTCAGATAAAATACAGAGGAAGGGATCTAGAGCATTGAATCTCATGTCTAGACACCTAGAAGAGTGCACAGGAGAAGATCAGATCTAGACCATAGGATCTGAGCACATGGACCAAAAACTGTTGGTCTAGAGGAATGTGCATAAGGTTGAACCCTTTAGAGTTGCATAAGAGTGTGGACATCGCAAAACGTCAAGTCCTGAAATCATCAGGACCGTCCATCGTCAAGGAGGGCACATGGTAAGAGACTAACATTTCGCTGACTTATGACTCAGAGGAGTCAAAGGTTGAGTCATGAGAACTCATGAAATGTGAAATCATGATTCGATCTAAGCCATTAGATCTAGAGGAGCGTGAACCATCAGATTCATGATGCTCCGAAATGTCAACATTTCGAGAGTTGGTAACATGAAGGAGGTTGTGGCTTGGAGGTCGCAAGTCGTGAAATACCAACATCATCAGAACTGTCCATCGGAAGGGACGCACGGAGAGAGATCAACATTTCACTGAATCGTAAGAGGGAAAAGTCAAAGAGGGGAATCGTGAGAACTTGCGAGGCTCGAATTCATGATTTGATAGTGGCCGTTAGATCTAGAGGAGGGATATGAGCCGTCAGATTTGAAGCATCGAGAGTTCTCAATACACAAAATCTTGATGCGATTTGGACTGTCAAATTGTGGAAGACTCGGGACCATTGATCTGTTGCGAGGAGGTATCAACATTTCAGATATCAGGGAAGGGAGGTGAGTGATCCTCTAGCTTCGCAAAATGCGAAGTCCCGATAAGCGCTTAAGGTTGAGCCATGGCTCACAGCCGGTGGTCATATGAAGGAGGAGCTAGTAAGTGCTAGGCCCCTTTTAGGATTTCAGAAATCGTGAGGATCGGGTTTGACTCACAAGTAAGTCCCGACATGTGAAGTCTAGAAACTCCTTTTGTGTAGGCGTGCGGTCATAGCCCGTGGTCGCGTGGAGGTGAGGCTCATGCTTGGTGTTTAGTCGCACATGGAGAGTTTCATAAAAGGAATTGTGGATTTGTTTGTTGGATTCCAGTAGGGAATCAAAGAGCTACTCCAACTCATAGATTTGAACGATCCAGTGACTGGGAGGTCAGCGGACCCTGTGGAGGTAGGGGGTCTACGTGAGTTGGTATCAGAGCATAGTTTTTGTTTGCAGACCACAGACAAAAGAATATAGTCTGATACCATCAAGTGGTATCAGAGAAAATATTTTAAAGTTCTGTAGCATAGAGTAGATAAAGAGAATTCTCTGATACACACCATCAAGTGGTATCATAGCTGATTTTTGTCTTTAGATTTCAGGCGAAGGAGATAGGGAAGACAGTCTAACTACATCAAATGGTATTAGAAGCTGAAGTTCACTTGTGGACAACATGTGAAGGAAGATAGAGTATTGATGCTCTGTAAATATGGTTGCAAGGTGTGCAACAAATGGTAGATAGTAAGGAGGGATGAAGACAGAGAAGGATGGCTACTGAAGGCCATGAGCGTGGTCAAAGAAGAGACCGCCAGCAGAAGAGTAAATCAGAATTTGATAAGGAGATCATTGAAATAAGAGCAAGAATGGAACAACTAAAATTGAAGATGCAACAAGAGGCAAAGGTACGCTGGAGGTACAAATGGTATCTGAACAAGAAAGCCAAAAGGCCTGTTCAAAAGTTGTTGGCTAGGAAAAAACAACAAGAGTTGAGGAAGTGGCCGAGGTATGCTGAAAACTTCAGTGACACAGAGATGGTTTGGATTTGTGAGCCAGAAGTTGGAGAAACCCTAAGTGATGAGGAAGGGAGATCGGTTTTAGGTCTCATGAACTACTAGGGGGGCAGAGATGAATTTTCATATTGCTAAGTGGGAAATGAAATGAGATCATTAGAGGATCTCATAGACTGTCAAGAGGACAGTGGTGGAAATTCATATTTCTAGGTGGGCATTGATATAAGATTTGCAGAGGATTTCATAGACTGCCAGGTGGGTAGAAATGGACTTTCGAGTTTCCAGGTGGGAAATGGAAAAAGATTAGGTGGAGGTCTCAAATACTACCAGAGGAGTAGTGCCAAAAGTTCAGATTTCCAAGTGGGCAATGAGATGGGATCCATTGATCTCATAGACTGCCAGGTGGGCAGAAGAGAAGTCCCAAATTGCCAGGTAGGCAAGGGAGAAGAGATGAACTCAGCTGAGAGTTCATATCAGCAAGGAGTGCTGATGGAAGAGGATCATAGTTATGTTTTGATCATTGGGGGAATTTAGATGTTCCTACCAAATAGTCTAGTAGAGGCTAATACAAGTGTTGCGCATGAGGAGATAGTGCAACAAGAATCCAAGAAGGAGGCCATGGACCCAAATGATTTTGAAGCTAACTGTGTCTGAGATGTAGGTACAACAGAAGAAAGACAACCAACAGAGACTGTTAAAGAGGTGGAGAAGGAGAAAATACCGATGTCTGCCACAACAAAAAAAGAGGAGAATTCAGATGAATTGCTCACTCAATGGGAGAAGGAGTTGGAGATGTTGGAGGATTGGTTGAACAATCTAGAACCAGAAGATGGTTGCGAACAAAAAGTCATGTAGATTGTGGGAGAGGAGAATTCAACAGAATTTCTCAAAAATTTCAGCCCAGAAGTTGAAACAGAGATGACTGCAGCACTCGAGCCTGTAGCAGAGGAGGAAGTAGACAACATGGATTATGCTTATCTGTATGAGGAATTGGAAGCCCTAGAGAGAAGGGAAATGGTGCAAAGATTGCACATCCAACAAGCTAAGATGGAGATAGTTGGAGGAGAATACCATCCCCAGGAGTAGCTGGAAGAAGTTGGAATTGAGCTAGCACAAGGAGAAATGGCAGAAGCTAATCCGTTTGAGGAGAAAGCTGAGCAACAACTCAGAGACAAGACTGTAGAATTTGAGTTTGCAGCAAAATGGAAAGCTAATTCCATAGGAGAAGAAAACAACATGAGGGATCATGATGATCTACTAACTAATGAGGAAGAGTTGCAGTCGAGAAGACTGCCTAAGGAGAACCAGCCACTGGAGCAGCTAGACAGAGTGATAGAGGAGATCAAGAAGCTGATCTTGAGGTCAGCATAAGCAGTCAACAAAGGGGAGCTGAACAGAAGAGATATTTCCATAGCAACAGGGAGGAAGAAGAAGAAGAAGATGTAGAAGTAGCAACAACAACCAAGCATAAAAGCAAGAGGACAACTCCAAGGAAGAGTTTGGGATAAAGGAGGATTTCAACACTAAAGAAGAGGATCTCATGAGTAGGAGCTCATGTTTTTCCTAGTAATGGAGTATGATGCAGGAGAATCACTCCACCTCAGGACATGTGCTAGCACGCCGACACACAGACACACAATGGAGAAAGGGAGAGGCACCGACCCTCCCATTTTACACAGACACACAATGGAGAAAGGGAGAGGCACCGACCCTCCCATTTTTTTAAATTTGAAATAATCCTATATGGATAATTCGTGTTGTAAGGTTGATAAATGCCAGGCCATGCCTTTATACAGGTAGTGGATAGGGTTTCCTTAAATGGTTGCCTATAGCAGGCCCAGGTCATAGTCAGGTCTGGGTAGACATTTAGGGAATGTAGCCGTAACTGAGATAGTGATGGAATGAAGGTTGTGAAAAGGATAAGCTCGCAGGAGCCCTCATTTTGTAAAAAAAAAGGAGACTTAGGAGATTGAGGAGAGATATTAGGTAGGTAGAGAGAGATCTTAGGTAGGGAGAGAGAGGCCTTAGGAGGTCTTAGAAGTTATGAGAGAGAGCTTGAGAGAACGGGGACTTTGTTACAGTCCAGTTTTTGTAAACATCTGTATAGACACACAGAGATAATAGAAAAGCAGTTTTTTCTGCATATGGTGTGTTTATGTATTTGTGGTGACGTGTTTCATGAATGAATGCTGTAGATGTACGATAGGTTTTCATTTATAGTAGGAATATAGATTTATTTTATCTTCATTGAGTTCCGTTATATCGTTCTAGGTTCTTTAGGTTGTGCAAGGATTTCAGAATAGAACGTTTAAAGTTCTGTAGCTAGCGCAAAGAATGCACATATGAATCTCTCTGTTGAGTTTAGAAGAGAACGTGCCAGGAGGGCACACCATGATAGTTTGCAGACTCAAGAGAAGCCATAGAGTTACTGAATACTCTGGAGGTAAGACTATGTAGATAAGGCATAGAGAGATAGAACTACTAAAGGTTCTGTAGAGCTGTGCCAGGTGGGCATCGAGAAAGTGTAAGGAGTGCACGAGAAAAACTCTATTTTGATTTCAGAGATAAGAGAAGTGTTGAAGGAAGACACTTACTGAGTTGATGGAATACTTTGGATGAAGACCTGTGCAAAGAGTGCACCAGGACAACACTTGGACGAAGTGTTGAAAGATAGCCATCTGAAGGCTAGTCAGAGCACAAGGAGTGTGCAGAGGAGTGAACCATTTCAAGTTCGAAAGATCAGGAGAGATAGCATTTCCAAAACACAGACGAGACCCAAATTTGTAAGGATCACAAGAGATAAATTGAAGGACGAGACCTTCGAAACACTGAAATCTTCCAAGTCAGGAAGAGATCACAAGCTCAGGAGGAGGAGCACCGCAACTATCAGATCAACTGTAGAGGAAGGGATCTGGAGCATTGAATCTCACATCCAGACACCCATAAGAGTGCATAGGAGAAGATCAGATCTGGAATGTAGGATCTAAGCATGTGGACCAACAACCGTTGGATCTAGAGGAACGTGCATGAGGTTTAACCCTTTAGAGTTGCATAGAAGTGTGAACATCGTGAAACACCAAGTCTCGAAATCATTAGGAACATACATCATCAAGGAGGACACGCGGCAAGAGACTAGCATTTTGTTGACTCGTGACTCGGAGGAGTCAAAGGTTGAATCGTGAGAACTCGTGAAATGTGAAATCACGATTCGATTTGAGCTGTTAGATCCAGAAGAGCATGAACTGTCGGATTTGAGGTGCTTTGAAATATCGACATTTCGAGAGTCGAGAACATGAAGTAGGTTGTGGCTTGGAGGTTGCAAGTCGCAACATCTTGACATCATTGGAACTGTCCATCAGAAGAGATGCATGATGAGAGATCAACGTTTCCGTGATTTGCAAGAGGGAAAAGTCAAAGAGGGGAATCATGAGAACTCATGAGGCTCGAGTTCGTGATTTGATAGTGGCTGTTAGATCCAGAGGAGGGATCTGAACCATCAGATCTGAAGCATCCAGAGTTCTCGATACGTGAAATCCTGATGTGATCTGGACCGTCAAATCGTGGAAGACTCAGGACCATTTATCTGTGGCGAGGAGGTATCGAAATTTTGAATATTGAGGAAAAGAGGTGAGTGACCCTCTAGCTTTATGAAACGTGAAGTCCCAATAAGCGCTTAAGGTTGAGCCCCGAATCATAGTCGGTGGTCATATGAAGGAGGAGCTAGTAAGTGCTAGGCCCCTTTCAAGATTTTGGAAATCTTGAGGATTGGGTTTGACTCACAGGTAAGTCTCGACATGCGAACTCTCGAAATTCCTTTGTAGGTGTACGGTCACAGCCCGTGGTCATGTGGAGGTGAGGCTCGCACTTGGTGTTTAGTCGCATAGGGTGAGTTTCATAAAAGGACCTGTGGATTTGTTCATGGGATTCTAGCAGGGAATTGAAGAGCTTCTCCAGCTCATAGATTTGAAAGATTCAGTGATCGGGAGGTCAACGGACCTTGAAGAGGTAGGGGGTCTGCGTCAAGTGGTATCAGAGCATTGTTTTTGTTTGCAGACTGTAGACAGAAGGAAGACAGTAAAAGGACATAGTCTGATACCATCAAGTGGTATAAGAGAAAAAATTTTAAAGTTCTATAGTAGAGAGTAGATAAAGAGAATACTCTGATACACACCATCAAGTGGTATCATAGTTGATTTTGGTCTGTAGATTTCAGGTGAAGGAGATAGGGAAGATAGTCTGACTACATCAAATGGTATCAGAAGCTGAATTTCACTTGTGGACAACAGGTGAAGGAAGACATAGTATTGATGCTCTGTAAATATGGTTGCAAGGTGTGCAAGAAATGGTAGATAGTTAGGAGGGCTGAAGACAGAGAAAGATGGCTATTGAAGACCATGAGCATGGTCGAAGAAGAGAACTCCAGCAAAAGAGTAAAGCAAAAATTGACAAGGAGCTCGTTGAAATAAGAGAAAGAATGGAACAACTTAAATTGAATATGCAATAGGAGGCAAAGGTATGCTGGAGGTACAAATGGCCTCTGAATAGGAAAGCCAAATGGCCCGTTCAAAAGTTGTTGGCCATGAAACAAAAACAAGAGTTGAGGAAGTGGCTGAGATATGCTAAAAACCTCAGTGACACAGAGCTAGTTTGCATTTGTGAGCCAGAAGTTGGAGAAACCCTTAGTGATGAGGAAGGGAGATTGGTTTCAGGTCTTATGAACTGCCAAGGGGGCATAGATGGATTTTCATATTGCCAAGTGGGAAATGAAATGAGATCATTGGAGGATCTCATAGACTGTCAGGAGGATAGCGGTGGAAATTCATATTGCCGAGTGGGCAATGATATGAGATTAGCAGAGGATTTTGTAGACTGCTAGGTGGGCAGAAATGGACTTTCGAGTTGCTAGGTGGGCAATGGAAAAAGACTAGGTAGAGGTCTTGAATACTGCCAAAGGAGTAGTGCCGAAAGTTCATATTGCCAAGTGGGAAATGATATGGGATCGGTTGATCTCATAGAATGCCAGGTGGGCAGGAGAGAAGTCGCAAATTGCCAGGTAGGCAAGGGAGAAGAGATGAACTCATCCGAGAGTTCATATCAGCAAGGAGTGCTGATGGAAGAGGATCAGATGTATGTTCTGATCATTGGGGGAATTCAGATGTTCCTACCAAATGGTCTAGCATAGGCTAATACAAGCGTTGCACATGAGGAGATAGTGCAACAAGAATCCAAGAAGGAGGCCATGGAGCCAAATGATTTTGAAGCTAACTGTGTCTGCGATGCAGGTACAACATAAGAAAGACAACCAACATAGACTATCAAAGAGGAGGAGAAGGAGCAGATACTAATGTTTGCCCCAGTAGAAAAAGAGGAGAATTTAGATGAATTTCTCACTCAATGAAATAGAGATGACTGCAACAATGGAGCCTTCAATAGAGGAGGAAGCAAACAACATGGATTCTACTGATCTGTATGAGGAATCAGAAGCCCTAGAGATAAGGGAAAAGGTGCAAATATTGCACATCCAACAAGATAAGATGGAGATAGATGGAGGAGCATACCATCCCCAGGAGTAGCTAGAAGAGGTTGGACTTGAGCCAAGACAAGGAGAAATGGAAGAAGCTAATCTGTGAGAGGAGAAAGCTGAGCAAAAACTCAGAGACAAGACTTTAGAACTAGAGTCTGTAGTAGAATGGCAAGCCAATGCCATAGGAGAAGAAAAAAATGTGAGGGATCATGATGATCTACTCACTAATGAGGAAGAGTTGAAGCTGAGAAGACTACCTAAGGAGAACCAACCATAGGAGCAACTGGATAGAGTGATAGAGGAGATTAAGAAGCTGATGTTGAGGTTAGTAGAAGCAGTCAACAAAGGGTAGTTGAACAGAAGAGAGCCTTCCATAGTAGTAGGGAGGAAGAAGAAGAAGAATATGCAGAAGCAACAACAACAACCAAGCAGAGGAGTAAGAGGAAAACTCCAAGGAAGAGTTTGGGATCAAGGAGGATTTCAACACTGGAGAAGAGGAGCTCATGAGAAAGAGCTCATGTTTTTCCTAGCAGTGGAGCATGATACAGGAGCATCACTCCACCTCAGAACATGCACCAACATGCCAACATGCCAACATGCAGACACACAATGGAGAAAGGGAGAGGCTCTGACCCTCCCATATTTTTAAATTT
>CBVK0101942270.1:0-12131 GCA_900067695.1 Picea abies
CATAATTGTTTAAGAACAGTAAAAACTGATTCACCCCCCCCTCTCAGTTGTCCAACAGTATTTAATTTCCATATTGGACTTCCATCTTGGATCTCCATCTTGGAATCTTCTTCTTGGACCTGATATTCTTCTTGGAACTCCATCTTGAATTTCCATCTTGGATCCCCATCTTGGATATCCATCTTAGAAATTCATCTTGGATTTCCATCTCGGAACTCCGTTCTTGAATCTTTTTCTTGATCCTCCATCTTGGATACAAATTTGATCTTAAAAACCTTAAGAAAACCAATCTAGATCAGTGTACATATATATGCTCCTATGGAACATAGCTCTGATTCTAGCTCCTAGAAACAATTTTGACTCTTGGTCTGGCTCATGGATTTGACTCTGGCAACAAATCTGACTTTGGTTCTGGCTCATGGCTACTGGCTCTGGTTTTTGGCTATGGTTCTAGCTGTGGCTCATGACTACTAGCTCTGGTTCCTGGCTATGGCTCTAGCTTTGGTTTTGGCTCACTAGTTCCTTCATTACATAAGTCTGCTCACTCACTCTCAGCTATATAATATCCATATCTAAACTCTAAACTCAACATTCATTCCCATCACCTTCTCTCCTGGAGACAATCCATCTCGCCAATCATGAAGCCAAGTCAAATGTTGGTCTATGCCTCGCCCATCTTGGACTAGATCATTGTAGTTCTGGTAATTCCACAGGCCATCTTGGCTTCACTATTCTTTTATTGCATGATGTATCTATTAGAGTCTCTGAATGAACTTCTTATTCATTTCAATCACTTGCTTCCTTGAAAGAAAAATCCAAACATTTTTTCCACAAACATTTGTATTGTTTGACGTGCTTCTTTGCAAGGAATACATCTTACATGAAAATGGAATTTACATAACATCTTTGATATGTTCATAGCATAAAGCATACATTATTCTTATTTCACTCTTTTAATAAGGAAAAATCCAAACATTTTTTCCACAAACATTTGTATTGTTTGACGTGCTTCTTTGCAAGGAATACATCTTACATGAAAATGGAATTTACATAACATCTTTGATATGTTCATAGCATAAAGCATACATTATTCTTATTTCACTCTTTTAATAAGTATTTGTTGAACCCCTTTTATGCTTCCCCTTTATTTCTTCTCTGTTTCTTTTCTTACCTTTGCTATTCCCCTTCTATATTTTCCCTTCCCCAATCTCTCCCTTCACGCTCTTTTTCCCTTTCTTTGTTGTAAAAAGATTAACACACTCAGTCATTTTCCTTATGTTTGCAGACTTTCAGACATGCAGACTTTCAAACTCATGTTATTCTCTCTTTACCTCTGTATAAGTCTGCCCCAAGCTTAGATTATTTTTGCATCGTGGACTTTCAGATTTGTGGACCTATGTGTTATACCTCCACTCTCTCCACTGTTCACCCGACAATTTCCAACACTTATCCATTTCATACATTCGGACTTTCAGACTCACAAACCTGCCTTTTCATACTAATTTCCCACCCCGATTCTTCGCCATTACATGACCTTTCCTTCACATTTTTTGATGTCACATTTAATGTTATCCCTACAGACTTAACCACTAAATTTATTGTTGAAGTGGTCGTTAATTAANNAAATTTATTGTTGAAGTGGTCGTTAATTAATGATGCTAATACCGAGGCTAGTGATATTTATTTTGAGTTAATACTTTCGCAAAGCAATATTTCAAGAAAAGTTGGCTAGCTCTGCGAATACAGTCACACGAAAACATTCATTCTGTCGGGATACTTTGAACCTCTTCTCTAGAGAAGACCATAACTATCATTGGTCCCTCTCATACTGGTATTATTCAAATTTGTTGGGTAAAGAGAAAAACAAGGTGTGGACCTTAGGAATAGTTCTCACAGGATGTGTTCCAGAAGTCTTTGAATGCAAGGTTATTGTCACCCGGTGTGTCGACAATTTTATTCAAAATAAAAGGGTCATTGCATTGTAGAGTAGTTATCCTATTTCATTGGAGCATTCAATATTTAGATAGATACTGAAGTTACCAGAGTTGAACCTAACTTATAAAGAAGAGGAAGCTAGAAATTTCCTAAAAATCAAGAATATTGGAATAAAGCTTCTTCAAGAGTATCTGCATGACCCTGCATCAATGCCTAAATATATATCCGGAATTCAGGTAAGTTCTTTGGAGAATACTTATAAATAAATTGCTTGGTTATTTACTCAAATTGTTGGACAAGATTCTACTGAAACCATTCCCTGACTGGAATTATATATACTGCATTTTGTGGTTCATGAAAATACTATCTTTGACTGCACAAAGATTATTTCAAGTGAAATCACTACACAATTAACTAATTTCAAGACTGAGATTTTTTTTTATATGTCGTCTTATTTGATATTTTCTATCACATACTGTCACACCTTTGAGGGTTTAAACATTGCCCGAAAAGTGAGAATAAAGATGGACCTTGTGACCATGTGGTACCAAGCTCTATGGAAGCAGAGAGTCAACCATCATTTCTACAAGGTATATTGTAATTTTGTGTATAAATTCAAGAAGTTGTTATTTGGGGAAGACACTTCCCGACTATCATTGGAGGTAGCGAATTTTCTAAAGGGTAAATGAGTTCTTGAGAAAATGGAGGACCACAATATCATCAGGGGTTTTTGCTTTATCGAAAAACCTATTTTTCTTCCTTATTATATATCTAATAAGTTGTTTACTATTGAGATAGATAGACAATATAAATTTTGGTTCCACACTTTCTCTGAAAAAAGAAAAAAAGCGGTTCATACCTCTCCCATGGAAGGTGGGTGAAATTCTTCTCTGAGGGATTTCCAAAATATATGAATATTCTGCTTATTTCGATCATTCTAACCTAATATTCATAGAGGAAATCAAGGGTTTCTACCCTAATCATCTTTTTTATAATCATTCTCTTTCAGTTTGACATGACCCTGCACTTATAAATTCAACCGTCAGTGGAGAAGAAGAAAATAATAGCCACAATCCAAATAATCAAGAAGCCGACATAAACTTTGGAGATATAGAGTCTGTTATAAGTACCACAAAGCACCATCAAGAGGGAGGTAAACCCTCGAGTGAGAAAAATGGCCAGTCATTGGCTGTCTCTCGAAGAAGTGCCCTACCAAAGGAAAATCCTCAGCCTTGGACATCCCACACAATAAAAATGCACACTAATAACTCAGGAGATGATGAAAAGAGGAACCTGGAGAATCCCCATAAATTAAAAGTCAAGGGAAAAAGGACTAATTCACAACAGGAGGGTGAAGAAACACATGTTCCAGAAAATGATTTGTTTTTGGACAACATGGATTTGGATGTAGATATTGAAAATATTACTTTCCCAGATGTAGAAGCATCGACTGGAGAAAATGTACATCATATTTTTTCACTCATGATCTAGTACAAGACATTTTCTAATGAAGAAACGTTTGCTGTACAAAATTCCTCTTTTGATAAAGAATCTAAGAAATTGGTTTGGAGAGAACTACAAAGAGTAAGAGCGAGAAGATACGATCTACCATTGATACTCGAGATATGTTTCCTTCTTAATTATCATCTATTCATAAAGTTACAGGGGCTGCACTTGATGTTTCAATTGCACATATGGAAGAATAAAATGCTCAGTTGAAAGAAAGAATTAAAGAATTGGAGGCAACCTTCATGCCTCCACCTACTCTGGCTTCCCCCATTGCTATGATTCGTCATGGAAAAAGTTTTCAAGAAACCCTAGAATCAAGTACTAGAGTTAAGGGAATCTCAAATTTTATAAGTGCCACTCGACATTTTGTCAAAGAGAATATTAATAAAAGAATGTCATTGATCTTATAGTTGTGGGACATGACAAAAAGTTTTGCCTCTCTTAGTTTGAGAATCTAGAATATCAAGGAATACTTGAATTCAAATTTTAAAAATGATGAAGAGTTCTACACAGATGGAGTTGTAATGTTTGCAATGAAAGTCACGAAAATGACAGAGCAATTGGGAAAGCAAGAAAATTTACCTTCTCCGAGCTGCATCAAACAACTAAAATCCTACTAAATTGAAAAAATTAACATATTAAAGGAACTGTCAACTCAATTGTTTGATTTATCAAGAAGGAAAACTTAAGCATACACGAAAATTCTTGATTTAATTATTGTTGGAACCACTATCGAATTCCCAAACCCTAAATATCTCTCAAATTCAATGCTCATGACTCAATGACATTTTGAAGGAAAATTTGAAGAACTAAAAATGGCATCAATTGAAAACTTCGATACTATGATTGAATTTACACATGATGATATTGACAACTGGCTTGTCGAGTACATAAATAAAAATGAGGATATTGAGAATACTTTACAGAATTTATCTATTGATTTAAGAGAAATTGAAAAGGAGCTGTTTGACATTCAAGTAAAACAAGAGGTAACCATTTCCCCATTAAGGGAGTATATTCAACAATGGTTAAACAACTCACTCGCCAAGATCTCCGAAATTCCAGCAGAAGCAGTTACGACCGGCAATCAAACCGCAACAAGCAAGGCTACAAAATAAATAACAACAAGCAAATGAAGGAGATATATACCATCATAGTAAGTCTATATTGATCACATATTGCTTCCTTTATCAATTTTAATCCAATTATTCTTCTTCTTTAACTACAAAAGATTAATGAAATCCTCATAAACTTCTTTTGTCTTCTTACCATATCTTTCTATTCGATACCTGCTCATGTTCTTCTTTCTATTTCCTACTTTCTTGTATATGTTTGTTTTTGGTCCACGAGAGCCCCAATCCCAGTCCTATAGACAAATGCCTTTAATTTCAATGCACTGTAACATACATTTTTATTTTTGAGAAATCCCAAAGAACTAATTCAAGATCAGTTTTGAATGTATTTTAGAACTTTGAGTCTTGAGTATAAATTATTTGAAATTGATCTATCATAAAAAAATTTCGAGCTATATACGCAGTACTATATGAAAGTTCTCTTATGCGAATGGTCCACCTTCTTTTATTTTGAATGTGATCATACATTTTATTTTCACTATGATGGATGTGAGGAAATTTTGTTTATTTTCTGAAATGTGTGATGTTTGAGATTCTTGTTCCACTTCTCAAGAATTCTCTTTTGAAAATATACTCTTTATTGTTCAACATTTCTATTTTCTTGAGCATTGAAGATTGGACTATCTTAAGGTCCTATATTATTCTTGATTCAAAATCACAAAGAATATCATAAGCCCAAGAGGAGCACCACCTCTTTAAAAATGCAGGATGATTCATATCCTCGTGAGGTTGTTGTTTTGGTCCTAACAGATTCAAGTGTCAACATTTTTGGCGACCATATTGGGGACAAACTTGAAGATTTAGATATGGTTTTTCACCCTAAAATTACATGACTTTGCCTCAGGCTAACCAAACCTAGTTAGAAATCAGATTGAATAACCAAGGAAGTGTTCTACATCATTTATATCACCTTGCGATAAAAAAATCTAGAACTATAGAAGAATTAGAGAGGTCTTGGAAAAAACTAGTTCAAGAAGAAGAAAGAGAATCTATTCTAATACAAAGGAGAGACAAAAGACAATATTGAAGAAATGAGAGACAAGCTCAGAGAGTGCAAGAGCAAGATAGGAATTGAAGTTGGACGAATACAAAGGACCAATCACCAGAAGAAAAATAAAGTTGTTGCATTCCTCAGAAAGTTAAAAACACACTCTTGAAGAAAATAAGAAGCTTCCAGACATGGCCTAAAGGGAAGAAAGATGGGAAGAAAGAAATGAAGAAAGATGAGAAGAAAGGTGGGAGGAAAGAAGAAATGAAGAAACAACGAAGATTCAAAAATCTAAGAAGGATAAGAGATTCTCTTCTTGACCTGCGAGGTGAACAACATGAGCTCCCTGTTCTTCCTAAAGGCACTTTGAAGACATTTTCCAGAGATGGAACAATTGATGCTAAAATAAATATTGATTTGTTTATGGATGTTTGTGATTTTCATCTTGTTGAACATGATGATGTGATGGTAAGGTTGTTTCTCCAAACCTTATCGGGGAAATCTTATGAATGGTACACAACACTTCCCACTAGATTGATCGCCTCTTTTGATGATCTCAAAGCTATGTTACTAAATATGTTCGCTCCCCCAATCGTGTATCATACTCTTCTCACTAGTTTCACCCAAATTTGTCTAAAGAAAAATGAGAGGATAAGAGATTTTAATCTCAAATTCAATAAAACATTGAGAAAGATTCCTAAAGATAAAAGGACTAATGATCCAGTGATACTTGGTTGTTATAAGAATGCCATGCCACCAAATGTGAAGTTTTCTATTAGAGCCACCCAAATCGATACTCTGGAAGAATCCATGACCAAAGTTACAAAAATGGAGGAAATCATGATTGAAACAGGCGCTGATCTCGACATCATTCTTGCAAGAGTGCAGAGGCAAATGGATAAGTTGAACATTACTGACCAAGGAGCATCCATTTTGAAAAATAATGAAGAGGAAAAGCCACGACTTGGTGAAAATCATGCAGTCAGTGGAGGATTTTTTAAAGGAACTATCTTGGATGTGAAGATGGATATTGTTAAATCCCAGGAGATGAAACAAATAATAGAGATTGTGCAGATGAACAGAACTATTAGGAAAACACAAAATGAAATAACAAGGCTAAGAAGAAATGATAATTATGTGCTTAATCCGAGGATGCCGGTCCCATAACAAAGAAGAAACCTTTCCCCAGAACAAAGAATGAGGTTTGAAAATATCGACAATCAACAAAGATAAAGGGTTCACAGACAACCAACATAGAACACAATAATACTTGATGAGCCATACAATGAACAAATGGTCGAACCAAAAAATGATTTTTTGCTAGAAGAAGTCTTTGAATCTGTACAGATGGATGGATGCGAGACATCCATGTATATATCTGAAGAATATGAAGAATATCCTATCTCACAAGAAAACATTACCCAAACACGAGGACATGCAAAAAAGGCTAAGAATAAAGACAATTCTGATAAAGATAATGAAAAAGATAAAGAAAAAGAGAATAATAAAAACAAAACAGTGAACACAGAAGCGATAAAGAAAAAAATGATGCTCAAGCTCCTTCAAATGATGTATAATGTTGTTGATGATCTAAGCAAGTTAAGAATTACTCTGCCTTTCACAGAAGTGGTAAAAATTCCCCAACAAAGGGAAAATATTTTAAAATTATTGGATGAACAACTGAAATAATTGAAGTAGTAATTGCAAACCCAAAGCAGAGTCAATACATCAATAGTGAAATTAAGAGGCAAGGTTCCACCCTTCTACATTTCAATAGAAAATCATGATGTTGTGCTCCACAATTGTCTTGTAGATTTGGGTGTGACAAAAAACATTATGCCCTTGGTGGTTATGGTATCGCTAGGCATGAGCTACACAAGTATTATGAAACAGGCGAGAGCATCTATGCAATTGATTCCATGAAGGTGCCAACTTATGGAGAAATTATATATTTTTATGCTTGGATTACTGTCGCTCCTCATATCATTATAGTTTTTAATATCGTAGTGGTGGACCTACCTCCATCATACGAGGTTGTCCTTGAAAGATATTGGTCTTCCATGATTGGTGGCTATATAATGAACGATGGAAGTTGTATAATGTTACCTGATAAAGATGGATCAATGATCAAGGTTCCTCGTGAACCTAGGAGACCATTTTATTTTGAGAAAAATGATAACAAATTGATATAAGATTATATAGATGCTGGTATTGGGAACTATGCTATCCTTGATATGGAGAAAATCAAGGACATAAAGAATGAAGAGAATTATTTTGCTGGATATTGGAGAATGTCATTTGATGGAGCGTGTTCAAGCTTAAGGAGCGGAGTGGGGATTGTGCTCAAAAGTCCCGAGAATATTGCATATCCACATGCCATCGGATTTGAGTTCCCTTGTATGAATAAGGAAGCAGAATACAAGGCCTTAATTCAAGGAATGATCCTAGAATTAGAGATGAAGATTGAACATTTGATCGTGGCTAGTATTCAAAATTGGTAATAATTCTGGTCACTCAAAAGTATAAGATTAAAAAAGAAAGGCTCAAATTATATTTCAAAAAAGTGAATGAATTAATGGAGGATTTTAGTTCTTTCAATATTTATTTTATTCCAAGGGATAAAAATCAGAAGGCAAATGTTATCGAAAGATTTGCCTCACGCCATGCAACTTGCTCATAAGGCCTTTTCCATTTCCCTATGCAAACATGAAGTCCCCTTTTGCACTTCCCAGAGATAAAAATCATATTTTTCCACATATACGCACCCTATCAGTTATACAACATGAATATACGCAGGTTGCACCACTACATCCCACGTACATTAGGTTTGGTGCTCAAAATTAAAAATTGTGTCGGGTTTCCATCTCACTTCATGAGATCCATGATCCTTGACCTTCCATATACTGGAAACGTTTCGACTCAGCCCTTCAGTTCCATTTGAAGGATACAAATTGGTGCAATCCAAACCGTGGAAGGGGAGAGAATTCAATTTTTGAGAGCAAAGTTACTTTGGAGAAATTATTCACTTCATATTGAGTCTACATCCATTTGTCCTTTGAAGTCTGAACACATTATTCAGCCCCCAAGCTCTTCCCTTTTTAATGGAGAACCTCAATGTATCTCTTATATGAGATTGCCTTTGCTGTAGAATTTAAGTGGTGGAGGTCCAGCTGGAAGGGACTTGGTTTCTCCATTCTGAGGCGTGCTGACATAGAAGTTTATCATTCATACACTTCTGTTGATCATATTTTAATAGAAAAAATCTCTTTTCATCCAATTAATATCTTGCAAATATTTGAATTATTATTCCATGGGCGTATTTGTTATGAATGTTGATGGATTATGCTATTATATGTGATAACAATATATATTATCACCATATGCTTGCAAATATTGGTTGTTGAGAATAAGTTGTAGGTATAAATCTTTGAGTCGAGTGCTCAACGATGCTCTTCTTCGAATGTCCGGATGAGGTAGGCTCTTTATCTTGTCTTGTTAGCATTTTCATCTATATAGCATACTTGGGATTAGAGTTGGTTTATGAAGTCATTTCCATCTATTGTGGTTTACCCCATGCCATAGAGTGATTTTCCTCATAACAAAATTGGCGACCATACTTGTGATTGAATCTTCTTTTTGGGGTTCGGAGTGTTTTTCTCCTTTGATTGCTCTTGGTTAACTTGAGTTTCCTTGTCGTCTGATTGCTTGACAGTCTATTTTGATTTTGAATCTGAGTTTCTTGGCCTTATCCTTAACCTAACAGTGTTTTAATACATATACGTGGTTCTTCCCTTGACAGACTAGTACACACGGGAGCTGTCATTTTATAGGGTGCGTAAATACGTGGTTTTTTCTTAAACAATCACGTACATCAATTGTTTTTGCTTAGTTGCCGAGTTTGGTGTTTTCTGGGTGAGTTTTGATGGTTGTCGAGTTTTCTTGGGTCTCTGTCATAACTGTTGAGTGCTTTTAGAGTGACAGGAAACTTTTCTTTGGTTTAATTTTCGGGCGGTTTCTCTTTCTCATCATCTTTTTCATTGGTTGTCCTTGCATCTTGGCCTGAGTGTTTTCTTCTTGGTATCCTGCTTGGTTTGTCTCTTTTTGCTTACAGTAGGGTCTATATATCAAGTTGTTGTTCAATCCTTGCATATTCATTTCTTTATATTGAAAATACAAAAAAAAAATACATTTTTCATTTTGGCATTTGCTTTTTTGGGTTGTTTATCATTGATCTTGATACACGTATGGAAATATTGCATCTTATTGAAATTGCAGAGTTGAATTGAAAGTTGCATTTTGAAAATCTTATCATCTTTTGATAATTGAAATTTAGGACTTAGCTTTATGTTCATATTCATTTCTTTTATATGTTGAGTCATAACATCATTAATTTCATGACCACATCTATTGATTAAACAAAATCCATTAAAAGTAAAACTGATTAATTTAAAATTTATTAGAAACGATTTTATTTTTCAAGAAGTACACAAACAAGCATAGGATATAGAGCCCTAGAATAAGATTTTGTGAGTAAACTTCTCCAAGGCTATTAAACTCACCATATGTGTCTGAATAAGGGAGTGGTGGAATCCATTGTGTAATTAGTGACGTCAGGACACTCCCTCACATTGGATTTAAGCATGAGGTTGCACGAAGTTGGTTGCATAGATAACCCTCTGATACCTTCTTAGCGTCAGATATATTTCTGGGGATCTATTTGTATATGTAAGTCTTTCTAGTACCTTTACCCATGTGAGAGGTGGTGCTTTCAATATTTCGGGCTTTGTTACCCTTCCTATATAGTGGACCTGACTTACGAGTGTTCACCTGCACATTGGTTATATCGTGGTGGATTTAGTTTCTTGACATAGGTATCCACATCGCTTACTTGCAGGGGTTATTTTGCAGGTACCCTGAGTCAGATAAGGGTTGGACAACACACAACCTTTATGGAGGATTACCTCTCCAAGGGGAAAGGGTTGGACAACACACAACCTTTATGGAGGATTACCTCTCCAAGGGGATATGACTGACTGCGTTGTTAAGCCCACAAATGCCTTTATAATTGATTTTGATACCTACAATATTTTGAAGGAAGTCTCAAGCCCCTCTTGGGAGAGACATACCTACTCTAGTGAGGGAGGCCCCTTTTCAACCACTATATCTCGTTTGTGTGCATTGGCCTTTTTGCTTTACTTTGGTGTGCTCTTTGATTATTAGTTGACCCTAGGATTTTGTATTGTGTCATGAGTTTTCATTGCTATGGTTAGTGGAGCCCTCGTGACTCGTTGAGTTAGCACTACCCAACCCATGGTATTTTCTCATTTCATGGGGACGAATCCTTTTGTATTTCCAAGTGGTATGCCAAATCATGATACTCAACCAATGCCTTGGGCCTCTAATAATTTTTCTCTTGGTATGCCATACATGTATTCACACTTGCCATCCTCTATTTCATCGCCTTATGTAAATCCTAGTTTTGGGTCTAGAGGCATGATGCCTCCTTATTCTCCTTTTTAATTTGGTGGGAGTCATATCCCTCAACCAACTCTTATGGTAGGAGGTTGGAATCTTCCTTCCTATGGATCCAATCCTAGCTTCACTTTTCTAGGAGAAATTTCTCAAATCGACGGTTATTCTACTTATTACATCCCATCCATCTATCCTTCTTTTGCTATGCCGGTTCCTACAAACGCTTTTCCCATGGCATGCCTCCATCTGTCCTCTGGTGTTTCATCTGGGGGAGTCGGTTTTATAGTTTGGGAAACCCCCTCCACGAAGTTACTTTGTCTGGGGGAAACATATATCCTCACATGATTAACCCTTGTCATGTCGCTTTCTTTTCGCAAGAGACTTCCTCAGTGACGATTCCCTTACAACCCTTTATGAATAAGTTTGGAGGAGGATACTATCCTATCGGACATGGCCATGGTGTATACTAGAACCCTTCCCGGCCCACAATTTCTCAAAACCAGTATTTCCCAGAACCTTGGTCTCAAATGCCGCAACCGACCACCACCATCAGTCCAGTTAGTCCAAGTCATATTGGCATTATATCACCAACCTATGCTAGTCATGTTGGAGATATATGCTAGTCATGTTGGAGATAAGTCGACAACCTCTACAAGTCATGTTGAAGACCAACAACCAACCACTGCAAGTCATGTCGGGAGCACAAATATAGTCATTGTTAGTCACACTACACATACATCACCAACCTATGCTAGTCATATTTGGAATTCATCACAAACCTATGCTATTCATGTTAGGGATTCATCATTAACCTATGCTAGTCATGTTGAAGGTTCGTCACCAACCTCTTCTAGTCATGTTAGGAATTCATCACCAACCTCTACAAGTCATGTTGAAGATTTGCTACTAGCCTCTGCAAATCATGCTGGGAGCATGTCATCGACCACTACAAGTCATGCTGGGGGCATTCATACAATTGAGAAGCCTCGATGTATAATACGTAATCCAAAGTTCCTTTGTAGATTTTGCAAAGGAGATTACCTTACTCGTTTGTGCCCTGCTACTGCTATGGTACAAGAAGCGTGGTCTTTGCC
>CBVK0101942272.1:0-14058 GCA_900067695.1 Picea abies
GTTACTCTTCCAGTCCCTATGGAGAGTTTGATTGATGCCTCCTGCATCACAAAGTTTCATCATTGAGTCTATGCTTCCAGAGTCCTCCATATGTCTCATTCTCTTGTTCAAAGGAAGTCTATAAGCATGTGTCGGCCGTTTCTCAGAACTCTTGACTTTCTATGTCTGCCATAACCTCAATGTGTCTCAGAGTTACATGAAGTTGTAGTCCTACCATGCACCTTGGTCCTACTCTCATTATGGGTAGTGTTGAGCACTCAACACACCCTAAAAAGCCTATGTCATCTTTCTACCTTTTTGGGTACCACTTGATTTTTGCATTGTCTGAATTCGATTTTTCTTTTGAGAATCTATTTTGTCTTTGCTTGATTCTCTTAACTCTCATGAATTAAAAAGGATTAACACTTAAGTAAGGAATTGGCAACCAAAACACTTCACCCTACGTGATTAATATTCAACATCGAAAGGAATCAATAGGTGAAAAAGAGACACTCGAAAAGCCTCAATCCCTGAGCGTCGATCTTCATCGGTATCGATGAAAGGGAAGTTTTGTTTCACGAAAAGTATCACATAAGGAGATCACAGATAGCAGATCCCCTTCGGCATTGGTAAAAGGCAAAGGGAGTAAACATTTAAAAAGAAAGAAATGATATCATCGATAGCCGACAATCGATGCACTTGTCAAAATCAAAGAAAATCAAATCGAGACAAACTTTTCGACCATGATAAAATTTTTTCCCCGATCACCGATTCTTGAAGCATTTCGGCATCGAGAGTTTTCGATGAAGCTAATCCAAAGAAAACATGTGATAGGTTTATCCTCAATTGTTGACCCCCGATATATTTTTGGCATCGGCGATCCCAGGTTTAGTTTAGAATGCACAGCTTGAAGAAAGTCCCGACTCCGACTAATACTCGCAAGTTCAGTCACCAGTCTTCAGTGCCACGTGTCTCAAGCCAAGTTTTGCCATGTCAGCACCGTACGATGAAATTGATTGGCTTCAGGCATTTTCACATAAGGATATCAACAAAAACATCCATAGCACATCGTCGATCCCCGATCCACCCATTGAGAAAACGACACGATGGGACGTTTTAGCGCTAGATACAATCAGATTCTGAGCTTTTAAAAGGTTAATTAATTCCAAATCTCACATTAGTTTCTACTTCATGTGCGAATCAAAAAGCTGTTTGAAATTACCGATAGAACACATCACCCTACACCGTCAACCCACGATGAATTAAATTTGCAGAGATTCAACAATAGATTTGTTTGAATTTCACTCATCACCCGAATTAATTGGTTTATACGAAATGGTAAGTTCTCTCCCATTTAAATTATCTTTAGCCATTGTAAATGAAACCATTATGTGCGGAAAGGCATTTCAGAGCATCCAGAGAAGCGAGACGAGCAATTCACAAGCTTCCAAGATCCCGTGAGTATCAAATAACCAGGTTTAACAAGCATTACAGGTATGTACCAGTCTGTGTATTTTTGTGTTTTCACTTCATATATATATATTTATCTAGAATTTCTCTATACGCAGGCCCTAAAGGATTGATTTCAATTGCAGGAACAATGTCTCCAAGAAATCCAAACACTAGGCGATCTCCAAGAGCGCCGAAGCTAAAGGAACCAAAAGTGGGAGAAGGCTCTTCCCCAGTGGCCGCACAAAAATTAGAGTTTACCCCGAGGCCAAAACCAATCATCAGGACATATACCAAGAAGGATTTCACTCAACCTTCATCATTTGGAGACATAGAGGAAAACATAGGGGGCAAGGCGGTACTCCCACACCGGGGATAACTCTTCAAGAAAATCAACTGGGAAGAATTCCCGAAATATATCCCGCACAACGACCCCGACATGAGAAAGCTCGATGATGAAGTTTTTCCAAATATCCAAGGGTCGTACCTCATTTGGTAACGAGTAGAACCCTGGTGTTTCCCTGTATATAATTGCTGCAATGGCTCATCGACCACACAGACACACATAAGTGTCTGATCAACGATGACAATGGTGAGTGTGTCATGGTTTTCCTTCCGGTAGAGGTGCAGATTTATTACAATCTTAGGGACTCGAAGGAGTGAATGAACATCGATTTCATCATAAAATTCTATGAGCACCATGACACCGGTCAGGTGATGGATTCATGGTGGAGAGAAGATAAAAAATACACTAATCGGACCTCTGGCTGGTACCAGACGACCAACTTAAGGGAGTCGTATATCTATCTAATGGCTCCCATCTGCTAGTTGTATGGGGAGAAAGAATGTTTGAGGTTTTTAGAGGCATAGATATCTATAACTTACATAGTAGCCATTTACAGGAGATATTTAAAATGGGGAGCCATCTTTTCAAAGTAGCTAAGAATCTACATACAACAGGCTCAGACGCCGAAAGAAGGAGAGACTCCATCCTTTTACATGGCTTCCTATTTACTGGACATCATGTGTGCCAAAAATGTATTTGCCGACATGAACTTGATCTGGCACATATCAGAACTCCCGATCCACGTTTACTTGAACATTTTATTTGAGAACAGGTACAAAAAATCCTACTCCCTCATTTGCGATGAATTGATCGCGCACATTCATTTTATTCTTTTCAAGAAAGAGTGTTCGAGGTTATTGGCTGCAGCAAAAAAGGTGATAGAAAAGGTCAACCACTGGTATTTGGACGAACGTGATACCTACATTAGGGTATTCAGGGCCAATGGGGCATGTCATCTCCTACCAGCACATGTCCTTGACCGGCTCGTTGTGGGGGAAATTTTCTACCAGACCATCTTGCAAGGTTACAATGCTACCGTGGTGAAAGATAAGAAGCGAACATTTATACCTTATGGATTCCATATAGGTTTCTACCTAGTAAAAGACACCGCTCAAGATAAGCAGGAAGGACTGACCCAATTGGAGCTCTAATTCCAGACTGGTCATTTCCACAAACATGAACCAAGGGGTCTAGTCTTGAAACACACATTGAAAGTGTCATCCTACTAAACTTACACCCATGACAAGTTTGAAGATGAGGTCTTCACCAAAAATGCTCAGGATTGGGATGAATTCGTTTCAAGGATGGATGACCCTAAGACGACCATGTTCAAATCCATGAGCCTATATGAATAGGAAAAAATCCTAGAACAATCGGCTTAAGGGGCCCTCAGGGCCAGGGAAGAGATGATAGTTGCCGAAGTAGCAAAAGCCCTCCAGGTAACCTCTGAAACAACAGAGATTCCCCAGGTAACCCTAGTACAAGATAGAATTTCCCCGAGGCTTGGGACGCATGGGAGAGGGGGTTACTTATGTTAGAACAAGCGCAACAAATAATTGATCAGCTGCAAGATGACTTGGACATCCTAAAGATGACAAGGCTCAATGAAGACAGTCCGGATAGAAGACAGATGGGCCCAAGTGACCCTGAATTCATATATCTTGATGACATTAATGGGTTAGATGACCCTGAATTTACAACGTGACCAACTAGATCGCTGATAGGTGTTTTGGCTCAGCCAAGGGCTATCAAATCATCGCAGAGGACCAGTGCATCAAACCCCTTAAGTAAGCTGATAAAGATATATGTCAATGATGAGAGCCCAAGAGTATCTCTTGTGACCCCTGTGCATATCGAAGAAGAAAAGGGACGAGAGAAGACATCTTCCCCTGTTCCTGATGCCCAAATTCAAGAGGTTCCACAAAGAGAAAAAAAAATTGAGAGTGTCCTAGACACTCAGTTTCTCGATGCGTCGGAGATCCAAGAAGATAGTCTAAAGGATGAGCCAAAGAAAGAATCTCCATAGCAGGAAATCGACATCTCAATGGTCGATGAATAAGTAAGTACCAAGCCTATCCCCAACACCTCTATTTCACTCGATACTCAAACCCTCGATGAGTGACAGACAAAAGTTGAGCCTTTAGAGCACAATGAGGAAGTTCAAGAAACCAATATTGAACAAGTATATACCATCGAAAGTCTGGGAAATACACTCACCTGGGGAGATCAAAAAATCCCTAAACCTGTGGGCGAAGTAGCTGACATACATGCCATAGATTATGATTGGAAAAGGAAAGATATCGTCTAGAGGACCACCAAGAAGAAGAAGATCACTTTAGATCACTCCATCCTCATAACTACAGAGGAACATATGATAAAAACAGAGCATGATAACACATCCGAACTCATCATCGTAGGGATGGAAATCACATATGCCACCCTGGACGGAGCTAAAACAGATGAAGAGGAGTTGGCCACTGCCCTGAAGGAACTAGAACATTTGTGCCACTTGGAGAAATACTATAAAGAAACCACACAGGCTGTGATGTACCTAAGGAGTGAATTCAAGGAGGCCTACTGCAATTTTATGGATGAACAACACCTATTCACTACAAGGATATCCAAGCCTTAGGAAGACACCCTCATGGCACCTACGATGTGTAAAGATATGGAGAGGTGGTAGGAGAAAGCGCAACAGGTTGTGGAAATAATCGAGTATATCAGCGTAGTGAAAAAGGGTTGAGACGTCAAGGAGCGTGGCATCCATGTGTTAAGAGAAAGAAACATTGACCACATTAAGAAATTGACCAAGTATTGGGAAAAAATGGATTAAGAGCCTCATCAGGAGATTCAGGAAAAATGGCCCAAGTGCGAGAAGAGTTAGGTCAAAATAAACAAGGCAATGAAGGATATCGGACTCCTCGAGTTTGGCATGCCCAAAAAATTTGTCGACTTGTGAGACATATTCAAATTGCACACCAAGAAAGAATCATTATGGGCCGAAGAAATAGCAAAGGTGACAAACACGATGCAAGGTCAGGTGCGACAGTTTATAGAACACCTGATCAAATCTTGGGCTATGTTGCAATAGTTAAGTGCCAGTATAGTCAAGTATCGAGCACATGCAATAGATATCAGAGAGATTCACTTGGCCTTGATGGAACAACATATATTCCCATATTCCAACACCTGCAAGGACCTGTTCATCAAGTGGTCGGAGTACGAGAAAATTCACCCTCTTAAGTGATATCTTGAGATGACTCTTAGGAAAACTAACAGAAAGAATTCCATGTGGCAAATTTTGTTTTGCTTATCTGCACTTTAGTTGTTATTTCAGTTGATTTTTATGTTATAAATAAGAGCATCGACTGATTAGTTAGGGGTCAATGGTTGTTGCAAGAAACTCTCATTTTTTGTTTTGTTAAGAACTATTTCGGAGCTGCCTTTAATTGAGAAGTCTTTCTAGACCAGAGACAAGTTTATGTTTTCATCAAATGCGTGTATGATTTGATGTGGAGAAGAACTATTTGCCGTTTCATCTCATGAATGGATGCAGTAACAAGTAAGAGCTATTAAATATATTGATAAGTTATCTGATGCAATGTTTTATAATTCTTTCTTTAATGATGAAAATAAATCTTCGTGTTATTATGTGATTGATGATTAGAGTTGAGTGAATTATTTTACTTATCGTCGTTTATCACATGCATATTTTTTTCTGATAATTTGTATCTCAGACAATAATTGGAATATTCACATGGTTAGCATATTAGTACTAGGCCTGTGGTAGATGATCATTGATTGCAAGCTAGATTAAAGGGTTATCCCAAGATCAACCTATTCTCTAGTAGTTTAGTTTGTTCCCACTTTGTTACCTATTTGGTTTATACATACTTTATCTTATATCAGTCCTATCTAAGAGAAAAACACAAAAAAAGAGAACGTCCAAACTGGAGGAGAAAGCCTTCACAAGAAAATGTAAATCCCATCGATTATTTCGATCAGATCGCAAGATCTGGAGAACCATTCCACCATTAAACATTGTAGAGTCTAAATCGCAAGATCTGGAGAACCATTCCACCATTAAACATTGTAGAGTCTAATTAGGCCTTGGTGGTGGGTTTGGTTCCTTCTGTTGAGTTAAATGGATTTAGGCCCCATCAACAGAAGGTTCAAGCCTTCCAAGGTTTATTGAAGAAGGCCTATTCATAATTCTCCTGTTGTCAAAACATTGTTTCAAGCTAAACTTCCCCTTGCTCCAATGGTTCATTTTTGGGCTGAAAACCTTTACAATCCATTAAATATTTCTACCATCCCTTGGTTTCCAAAGTTCACTGGGAATAATGTCGTTACACCTAAGGAGCATATTGACTCTATTAGTGTGGCCATGGAAGAAAATGGTATAGAACATGAAGATGTTCCGATGAAGCTACTAGTTATGTCTCTTGATGAAGGTGCTAAGAAGTGGTTCAAATGTTTTCCCAACAATCACTTGCAAACTTATGAAGCTTTCACTATGTTGTTCAAAGGTAGATGGGAAACGAAGGACATCAGAGTGTTATTGAAATTGTTCAAACAAATTAAGAAGAAAGAGAATGAAACGATGAAAGAATTTGATGCCAAGTTCGACAACTTGTATAGTTAGATCCTAGAATACTTGTGCCCTCTAGAAGCAATCATTCTCCTTCTCTAGTTGAATGCTTTTGAAGGAAAATTTGGTTTTATCTTAAAATAAAAGATGCCTAATAATTTGGAAAAGGCCAAAGAGTATAGTGTGCAGATTGAATATCATATTATCAACTCAAATATTGAGCCTTTTTAGTTCCCTCATGATAAAATAGAAGAAAATATGATGACTTCAACTAACAGTGTAGAGGATCTAGTCACACTCTTGGCTCAAAAGTTTGATCAAATGAATGCTCAGTTTATCCAGAGTCAAAATTAGATCATGAATAGGTTGAAAAAATTGGAGACGCATCATTCTTCCCCAAGACCTCAATTTATCATACAACAGAGAGAAAACACAGGTTGGAAAACAAGGCCACAACAAGAGGCAAAGACACCTAACACTTTGAATCTTGTTAGGATGCTCAACATGGAGGGATGAGCATGGTGTTTTCCTTTCCAGGAGCCACATTCATAAAATAAGTTTTCGAGACAAAGGTAAGAAGAAGATTTAGGCCCTATGGATGGGTTGAACTTCATTGATACGGAATTTTCCCTCCAGTATTATGAGTGTGTTGATATCACAGAGAAACAACTTGAGGGAATCAGGAAGTGGGAAGCTAGACGATCTCGGTTGTAAGTATTGAATGAAATGGATGAAGGCTTGAAGGACAAGTTGAGGAAAAATAAATCTTGACATACTCAAGAAGAAACAAAGTGCCAATCCCACAACCTTAAGAAACAAAGGAAGCACCTCTACCTCCTATGCCTCCAGTTCATGACTTGCTTCCACAACTTGCACCAATAGATGAGGAGCTTCACCTAAATATAGATGTACCAGGAATGATGGGGAAGATGAATATGTCGATAACTGTGGTGGAGATGTGAAAGTTTCCTTCTATAATAAGAGAAGTTTTGAATACTTTGAAGATACAGGATGAATCAGTGTGATCTAGATTCACGAGAAGAACGAACTGATTAACAGACTGAATACAATAAACACAGAGATATGAAGAGCCTCAGACTCTCAGCTTCCCAATTCACCAAAAACTCAAGTAGAGAACCTAAAGGATGAGCAAGGCTTGGGCAAACAAAGTAAAGAAATTCCGCAGCAGGCAGTCAACATCTCAACGGTCGATGATCAAGTAAGTACCGAGCATACCCCTGATTCTTGAATTTCAATCAGTACTCAAACCTTCGATGAGTGACAAATAAAATCTAGGCCTTCAGAACACAGGGAGGAAGTTCGAGAACCTAGCCTTGAATAAGTATATATCGTCAAGATTTTAGGGAATACACTCACATGGGGGGATCAACATATTCCCGAACCTGTGGATGAAGTAACCGATGTACATGCTATATATTATGGTCGAAAAAGGAAGTCTATCATCCAAAGAACCACCAAGAAGAGGAGGATCACGTTAGATTGCTCCATCCTCATCACTACAAAGGAACATTTGATCAACACAAAGCATGCTAAGACATCCAAACTCATCGGCGCAGGGATGGCGATCACAGATTCCACCCTGGACAAAGCTAAAAGGGACAAAGAGGAGCTGGCTATTGCTTTAGAGGAATTAGAACATTTGCGCCACTTGGCGAAATACTATCAGGACACCACACAAGCCATGGTGTACCTAAGGAGCAAATTCAAGGAATCCTACAACAAGTTTACAAATGAATGGTACCTGTTTACTGAAAGGATAGCCGAACTCCAGGAAGACACCCTCATGTCACTTGTGATGTGAAAAGATATGGAGCGATGGTACGAGAAAGTGCAACAAGCCATGGAGAGAGTCAACTACATTGGTGCAGTCCAACATGGTCGAGATACAGAAGAACACATCATTCGAGTGTTGAAAGAAAGAAATCTTGATCGCATAAGGAAATCGGTCGAGTATTGGTCAAAAATGGCTCGGGAACCTCATTGAGAAATCCAAGAGAAATGGGCAAGGTGTAATAAAAACTGGATCAAGATCAATCGGGTGATGAAAAACATCGAACTCCTTGAGTTTGGCATGCTCGATGAGTTTGTTGACTTGTGCGACATAGCCAAATTGCACGTCAAGCAAGACTCAGCATGGGCCGAAGAAATACCAAAGGTGGCAGACATCGTGCCAGGTCAGGTGCAACAGTTTATGGAACACCCGATCAAAGCTCGGGCTATGTTGCAACATTTAAGTGCTAGTCTAGTCATGTATCGGGCACATGCAGTAGAAATAAGAGAGATTTACGTGACCCTGATGGAAAAACATAGATTCCCATACACCAACACCTGCGAGGAGTTTCTCATCAAGTGGTCATAGTACGAGAAGAGTCACCCTCTTAAGTGATATCTAGAGATGACTCTTAGACAAACTGATAGGAGAGAATGCCACGTGGCGAATTTGATTTTACTTATCTGCATTGTAGCTATTATTTTTAGTTAATTTTATGTTATAAATAGGAGCATCGACTGATTAGTTAAAGATCGATGGTTGTTGCAAGAAAATCTCATTTTTGGTTTTGTTAAGAACTATTTCAGAGCTGCCATTTAATTGGGAAGTCCTTTTTGGACCAGAGACAAGTTGTGTTTTCATCAAATGCCTGTATGATTGGATGTGGAGAAGAATTATTTCCTATTTCATCTCATGAATGGATAAAGTAACAAGTAAGAGCTATTAAATCTATTGATAAGTTATTTGATGCAATGTTTTACAGTTCTTTCTTTAATGATGAAAATGAATCATTATGTTATTATGTGATTGATTATTAGATTTGAGTGAATTATTTTACTTGCCATTATTGATCACATGTATGTTTTCTTTTGATATTTCGTATCTCAACTAGTAATTAGAATACCCACATGGTTAATGTATTAGTACTAGGCCTTTGGTAGACGAGCATTGTCTACATGCTAGAGTGTAAGGGTTATCACAAGCTCAACCTCTTCTCCAGTAGTTAAATTTTGTTCCCATTTTGTTTCCTAGTTGGTTTATACCGGCCCTATCTTGTATCAGTCCTGCCTAAGAGAAAATACAAAAAGAGAATGTCCGAACCTAAGGAGAAAGCCTTTACAAGAAAACGTAATGCCCATCAGTAATGCCCATCAATTATTTTGGCCAAATCACAATATTTGGAGAACCATTCCACCATTAAATGCTGCAGAGTCTAATTGGGCCTCGATGGCAGGTTCAGTTCCTACTATTGAGTTAAGCGGATTTAAGACCCATCAACATAATTGGTGCTAAAAGGAGGGCGATGTGAATGAATAACTAAATACATATTTCACATAATATTTCAGACAACCTGTAGATTCGAAACAACCCACATGCATGGCTAGTCAGTCCCAAGACAACCCATACACGTTGAGTACTCCTGAAACAAGCAACTCACCCCAACACGAGGAAGAACTATTGTACCCAGACATACCTTACGCTATCCCTCACGAGGAATTGAATCAATTTAGAAGAATCACAAGAGTATACGCCCGACAAATTTGTGCATTATCCTTAGCTTAGATACTTCCTCGAAGAAAACAAGTAAGAAGACCAGTGGTCGACACCCCCGTCCAGGTTTTTGTGCACATAGTAGAAGACCTAATATATTTCACCCTCACCAAAATCGAACATCCTCTTAATCTAATCCTTGAAACACAGGCCGATAACTTCTCTAAGCCTGACGAGTTTTTGGAAGAAGAAGGATTTAACTCGGGATATGAAGACATGGAAGATAACCATGACCATGATGAAGAAGGGGAAAACCCACCTCAGAATAATCAACCTTGGTTGGCAAGAGATGCTTTGGCCATCCCTAGACAAGTACACAATCTTCCCTGACACCCATAAAAGTTACTTCCTAAATTTGACCCCGAAACGTCAGGATTGCCTGAAGACCATATCGAGAAATTCATACTAGATATCATACTTATGAATGTCCAACATGAAGACGTAGTATGCATGTTATTCCCATACACGTTCGAGAATTCGACTTCCATGTGGTATTTTAACTTACCTGTAGGGTCCATAACTAGTTGGACAAAGTTTCAAAACGATTTTTTAGATAATATTGCCGAAGAAACCACTACAAGAGCTTTGATGGCTGAATTGTTTGCCGCCTCCATGAGCTCGAAGGAAAGGGTATCAAATATTTACCACCATCTTAAACAAATTCCATCCCGAGGCTAAACCTACTCAGGAATTGCAAATCTAAGTATATGATAATGCTCTCCTAGCTTCTATTTCCATGTTTTTGAAGAGGGCAACCAAATGAACTCTGGCCGAGAATTTTGAAGAAGCCAAAACGATAGAGTTCCAAATGAAAGGATGCAAAGAAAGTCAAGTTTCCTTAGTTAATAAATAAGCTCAACCTCCTCCCCGGAGAGGACTATTACTTACTAGATCCCCAAGGAAACAAGTAGAACAAGCTCCTGAAAAGGGAAGTGGGGACATAGAGGACCTACAACGCATGGTCAAAAAGCTATCAAATGAAATCATATACATGAAGAGAAGTGCAGGGGAGGGAAACCAAGGCCAAAGTCCCTATAAGCCTTTCTTTAGAAGGAATCCACCATTCAAAGCAATTGAACCTCCCCCAACCAACTTAAACATTGATCTAGGAAATATAGCATCTAACTCTTTCTGCACTTATCACCAAGAGAACCACTCTGAAAGAGACTTCCCTCAATGGGTGCATGCCATGAATTTGATGGCCAATCGGTTTCTATATGAGGTCTCCCAAACTGAACAACCAAGAGGGTCAACTATAAATATCTCAAGAGGTCGATCCACCAGAAGAAACAACCATGTTGATATGGGATCCTGACCTAAATATGCCTTCCGATGACCTGTTTGAGGTTCAAGAACCACACGAAGAAGTATTGGGTGTGGAAACATGAAGCAGGGGTCAACCTGTCTCAAACGACCTTACTACGAACCCAAATCTGGGAGGAAAGCTAGCTCCCAATCACCTGAAAGCACTTTTTTCCCCCTGAAGCAACCCTATAAACATCCATACATGGGAATTGCCCAAGATGGATTACAACATAGTTGAAGATTTGAAGAAGTTGAAGGCTAATATATCAGTTATGGACATATGTAGGATCCCTCAGCAAAAGGAATTCCTGTTACAAGCTTTGAAATCAGTAGAAAATCCTATGAAAAGCACTGATCAGGGATGAAATCCAACTCCCATAGATCTAGGGAATAAACCAATTATGAACGCCTGCTCTGAAGATAAGAAGGGAAAACTTTTTGTCCCACCATTCCTTTTAACATTTGAAGTCTTCAACATAATTCTCCATAACTGTTTGGTCGATTCAAGAGCATATTATAATGTTATGCCACTGTCTATTTGCAAAAAATTGAACGCAGTCCCTCTCAAAAGTGACAAACATGTAATAAAACTAGACAGAACCCAGGTGAAAGTCATGGGAGAACTCAAAGATGTAATGATCAGAATAGCAACACATCCTAAGTTTGTGCCAGTGATTGACATCATTGTAGTATATATCCAAGAAGCTTATGGGTTATTATTAAGTCGATATTGGTATGAGAATTTAAATGGATACTTTAGTATAGACTGGGTGCACCTTTGTCTACCATTAAAAGGACACAAAAATATGACCAGAATTGATAGGGAAAGATATCTGAACATACTGTCACTGACCTAGAAACCCGAAACGAACCCTCATCGACATATTTCCCTGTGCTAGGAAATTATTCCTATGATTCCTACTTCTAGAACTTTGCCCCTCTCACATCTGATGTCCCTATTACTCAAAATTCCAAAATGATTTTTCATGACTAATTTCTGACGACGGCGGAACAAACCCTCTTCTGCCAGGAAACTTCGTTAGAAATCACAGAACAAACAAAAAGAAAAGAGGAAAGTAGCAAGAAAGAGGGAGTTGATACATTTTACCCACAAATATGGACCCTATATTTTGATGGATCTAAATCACAAGAAGGGTCAAGGGTAGGGTGTATCCTCATTGATCTGAAGGGAAAACAAAATTTCCTATCCTGTAGACTAGAATTCGAATGCACCAATAACACTGCCGAGTATGAAGCTCTAGTACAAGGGTTAAAGAAAGCCATAGACCTTAACGTCCAATAATTAAAGGTTTTCGAAGACTCCTAAATCATTTTCATACAAGTAAGGAATACTATACATTGAAATTCTCTGCACCTAAAGAACTATCAACAGGAAGTGCACATGATAATAGAGCATTTTGAAGCTTTCAACATTACATCGATTCCTAGAGAAAAAAATATTCTTTCTCATTCCTTGGCCATCACTGCCTCAAGTCTGTTCCCTCTAGAATATTATGAAGCCTCCCAGTTCAATGTGGAGCTACCCTACAAACCATCGGTGCCCAATAACATTTCTAATTGGAAGGTCTTTGAAGGAGATGAACATATCATAAACTTCCTGACTAACCAAGATAATTTCAAAGATTTGGCTATTGATGATGAAGTATTCTAGGAACAATTAACAGAGGCTGATCCTCGGATAGATCAACTAACTGACAGATCGAAGTCTCACACAATTCTGAAGGGAATAGCCAATTTAGAAAACCTTTTTGACCTAAAGGAAAGATTTAAGGGGTCAAAAAATGCAAAAATCGGTAGTCCTGTCCAATGCATGAAACTATAAATCTCGAAACCCCGTAAAACCATAAAAACGTAAACCCCGCCAAGACAATATCTAAAGAGGAAAGGAAATCCTATCTCAAACTTTTCAGATAGTATCAAGATATCTATGCGTGGTCCTACCGAGATCTGAAAACTTATGATACCCATATCATCCAACACACTATCCCTTTAAAGGCTGAAGTAAAACCCTTCCAACATAAGCTTAGGAAATACCAACCATCCCTGGAGTCCCTCATGTGTCAGGAGTTAAAGAAATTGTCAAATGCCAAAATTATCTTCCAGGTTAGACACTCTGCATGGGTAGCAAATTTGGTTTCGGTAAGGAAAAAGTCTGGGGAGATCCGCCTATGCGTAGATTTTAGAAACCTCAACAGAGCCTCAGAAAAGGACAGCTACCCAGTCCCATCGATGGAGCAGCTCTTGTGGACCGTGTCTAGCTCTGATATTTTCTCATTGCTGGACGATTTCTCAGGTTACAACCAGGTTCTAGTTTCAAAAGAGGACTGTTTAAAAACTACCTTCCAAACCAAGTGGGGAAATTTTTCTTATAAACGCATGCCCTTTGGGTTAATCAATGCAGGAGAGACCTTCCAGAGGGCCATGGACATATCATTTTAGGGCATAATCAACAAGTGTGTAGTATTTTAATTGGACAGTGTGATTGTGTATTCAAAGAACAAAGAAGATCACATCCAACACTTGACCTAGATTTTTGAAAGATGTAGAAAATACGACATATCCTTAAACCCTAAGAATACTGTTTTCGGTGTTGAAGAAGGTAAGTTATTAGGACATGTTATATCCCAAGTAGGCATTCTCATAGATCCAGAAAGGATAAAGGCTATAGCTCAACTTCCGTTACCTCACAACAAAAAATCTATGCAATCGTTCTTCGAAAAAATCAATTTTGTGAGGAAATTCACCCCCGATTTCGCAGAAACTATCAAACCCCTAAAAAAAATGATTCATAAGGATGTTGATTTT
>CBVK0101942296.1:0-13967 GCA_900067695.1 Picea abies
GCGGGAGCCATGTGTTCCTTGAGGTGTGTGCTAGAAAAGACATTGGTGGAGTCCAGGTGGACCTCACTATCATCTGCATCTGGGGTGGGGGATTCTCTTAGAACAAGTCTGATACAGTCCTGCTTGAGAGAGTGGAGTGGAAGATCTTCGAAAGCCTAGTTCTATAGAACCTGATTTTCAGTGATCCCCACATTCGCGATCTTTTCAGCAAGGGAATTAGCTTTGCGTCAGATGTGTTGGAAGGTGATGGAGTCTAGGGGAGCCAGAAGAAGAGAAAGACATTGAAGTTGTTGATCCAATCTCCAGCTGGGTGAGACTTTGGCTCTCTGAGATTTTTTTGAAGACAAATGGATGGCCAAGGAGGTGATAAGTTGAGAGTCACCTTCAATAATGAGTGGGAAGAGAGCAAGGAGGTGATAAGTTGAGAGTCACCTTCAATAATGAGTGGGAAGAGAGCTTGTTAAGTAGCTATTTGAAGACCATTGATTAAGCCTAAGAGTCATGCTGCATTATTATTGTCGTGATCAATGGCTCCATAGAAGATACGAAGAATAGTGTTATATCTAGTTCTGAAGGCTCTGCCAAAGCCAGTCGGTTCAGGGTTACCCTTGGAAGCGCCATCAAAGTTGAGTTTGAAGAAGCCAGGAGGGGGACAGCTCCAGAGATTTGGACTGGAGGGGGAAAAGGGTTGTTGAGTAGTAAGTCCCAAATGAGGAGCTGACGAGATGCCCCAGTGGAGTAATATGGCAGCTTCACTCAGGGGGACTTTGAAATCCTGTTATGTCCAAGGGTGGAGAAGGGTCATTTCCAAAAGGTGTTTTCTTCAAGTCATCCAGAGGACGTCTTCGGAGGAAGAGGTGCCTTCAAAAATCTATTGATTTTGTTCCTTCCATTTATTCCAGATGATAAATCCTAGGATGATTTTCCAAAGACGATTGAGAATAGGACTGTTAAAAGGATTTTCCACCCAATTTTTGAGTGTTTGATCTATGTCGCCATGAACCTGGTTGTATCTTCTATAAAATATAGTGATGTTATCCCAGAGTCGACTAGATATGGGGTAGTTGTATAGAAGGTGATCAATAGTTTCCTCGTGGTTGTGGAAAAAGGAGCAACGAGAAGGACCAAAAAAACCTTTCTTTAGGATGTTCTCCCAAGTTAAGATTTGTCTTTAGAGAGTCAGCCAAATGAATATTGAAATCTTGGGCCAAGTCCTGAGATTCCAGAGGTTGCTCCAATGTGTATCGACCAGTTCTAGCATGGTGGGAAGGAGGAGGTGGTAGGCTTATTTGACTATGTAGGTTCCTTGTGGGTGAACCCCCATTGGATTTTCTCAGGGTCCTGGTTGGTGAGTATTTTTCACTTTTACATATCTTGCTCGATGCTTCTGATTTTTTCATCCGGAAGATAGTGGCACATGTTCTGAAGGGATTTCCAATGTATGAAATCGTGTTGATCCTTTGCTCGCTAAAGATACCTGACTTTTGAGCCTCCTAGAGGAGGATGAGAGACTTGTGGGGGAAGGTTGTGAGATTTTTCTAGAATTTGAAGTTGTTTCCAGGAGTCAGTCCAGAAGTTAGCGTACGCACCATTGCAGATCTCCTAGAAGCTATGTTGTTGGATGATGGCACGTTGTTGCTTAGATGAATTCTAGATGAGAGAGCCTTGAGTGTTCTGGGTGAAATGGAACAGATTATGAGGATCCCAGTCAGCTGCATATTTCCTATTTCAGAAGTGAGCCCAGGTGCTAGAATTGTTTGAGACCCAATTCCACAACATTTTTGCACTGAGGATTTCATTTCTTTTGGCAGGATCCCTTAGTCCCAGGCCTCCCATATATTTGGGTAGGAAGACCTTGTCCCATTTTACCAGATCCCATTTAGAGGTATTGTTGTCACCCCCCCAGAGGAAAGTGTGTTGAATTCTCCTTATAGATTTGAGGACCCATTTGGGGGAAGCAAGCACTGAGAAGAGATATAGAGGTATAGTTTGGAGAGCAACTTTGATAAGAACAAGACATCCTTCCAGGTTAAGGGATCGGAAGGTCTAGGAAGAGAGATAATGAATCAATTTGTCAATGAGTTCCTTCCAGGAGGAGTGTTTGAGGGTCGAGTCGATCAAGGGGGAACCCAGGTACTTTGAGGGGAGGGAGGAGATGGAGAAGCCTATAATTCTAGCAATATTTATTTGGGTACTAGAGGGGATGTTGAAGAAAAAGATGTGGGATTTTTCAAGGTTAACAGAGGCTCTGGAAGATTTGGAGAAAGTGTTTATAATGGTAAGAAGGTACCTTTCTTCATGTACAGAGGGATGTGCCATAACTAATTTTTCATCAATGAATTGTTGATGGGTCAAGGGTGGATTATTGTGGAGAATAAGACCCTTGAGAGAACCTGTAGAGAGAGAATTCTTGAACATGAGACCAAGGCCCTCGGCCATGAGAATGAAGAGGAAAGGGGAGAGAGGGTCCCCTTGATGAATGCCATGGGAGGGTGAAAAGGTAGTGGAGGGACAGTTGTTGACCAAGACAGAGAAGAATGTAGAGGACAGAAGAGAGTGAATCTAGCATACCCAATATTCGTTGAAACCAAAAGCTAAGAGAGACTTTTCAATGTACTCCCAGCTGAGGCAGTCAAAAGATTTGGAAAGGTCCAACTTGAGCAGCATCCCAGGTTTTTTGGTGGTTTTTAGAGAATGGATGACTTCATGCGCTATAATGATTGCATCCATAAGTTTTCTACCCTCCACATAGCCCGTTTGTTCAGGAGATATGAGAAGAGGGAGAAGAGGTTTTAATTTGTTGNNNGTTTGTTCAGGAGATATGAGAAGAGGGAGAAGAGGTTTTAATTTGTTGGAAATAAATTTTGTGATGATCTTATAAATGACATTGTAGAGGGAAATGGGACGATACTTACTTGGAGTGGCAGCATTTTATTCTTTGGGGGTTAAGGTGAGAAAGGTGGAGTTGAGAGCTGGTAGAACCCATTGTTTATTGCGAGATTCCTTCACAACTTCCAACACATCCTGCTTCAAGAGGTCCCAGCAGGAGTGGAAAAAGTTGATGGTGAAACCATCGGGGCCAGGGGTTGTGCCTTCCTTCATTTGACTTACTGCAGTGGTCACCTCCTAAAGCGTGATTGGGCACATTAAGGAAGTGTTGTGGTGTTCAGTGACTAGGCAGGGGATCTTATTGGTGACAAGTTGGATGGATTTCATTCTAGACCGATTTTCCTCATAGAGGAGATCCTCAAAGTAGAAAACCATATCTTATTCGATATCATTGTGGGCTTCCAACCTGGATCTGTCTTCCTTTTTAAGACAATATATTATGTTGTGCATTTTGTATTGGATAGTGGAGTGATGGAAGAAGGAGGTGTTGCACTCTCCCTCTTTTAACTAGGAGATTCTATATTTTTTCTTCCATAGGATTTCTTCATGTTTGCACATGTCTTCTATTTGGGATTGGAGTTCCTCTTCCTTTTTGGCCTGCTCTTCCGTGCAACCTTATTTTATGATTTGTTGTTGTAGAGTGTCCATCTCATGTTCCAAGCAGATTTTGGCACTGAAAATGTTACCAAAGGTGAACTTGTTCTAGAATTTTAAATGTTTTTTTATCCTTTTGAGTTTTTGTTGAAATATGTACATTTTGGAGGAGCATGTAGTATGCTTGGAGGACCACCAATATTTGATCATGGGAATGAAGTTTCAGTGAGTTAGCCAAAACTTCTCAAATCTGAAGGGGCAATGAAGAGTGCTACTGTAATGGTGTCATTGCATGCAAATGGGCCAGTGGTCTGAGCTAGCTGAGAGAAGAATGGTGGCCACAAGTTCGCCTCTTGAAGTGGTGATTTCTTCTGAAACTAGAAATATGTCTAGTCATGAGGCGATTTGGGAGGAAATGCCTCATCGATTATTCCAGATGTAAATTCCATTTGTGGTTTGTAGGTCTATTAGTGCATTATTCTCAATGAAATCTTTGAATATGAGGTCGTATGTTGTGAGGATGTGGCGCCCTCTTTTCTTTTCCTTGAGAGTGGTGATTAGATTGAAGTCTCCTCTAATGATCCATCGTTTCTTGGGATTTTCTTGTTTGAACCAGTCCAAGAAGTCCAGAAGAAGATATTTTTGATCCGAAGATTGGGGACCATACACATTAGTGATGAGGTTGTGGATGTCAGTACCTAGGAGATGGAAGGAGGCCGAAATGGAATTTCTAGTGGTTGTGTAGTCATCAAGGGTAATTTTTGTTGGGTTCCAGACAATCACTACTCCCTCAGAGGCACCAACAATGTCAACCAAGATGCATTCACTATGTTTCTAAAGGCGTGACATAAATATTTTTAGATTGTCACTATTTATTTTGGTTTCTTGAATCATGAGAAAAGCGGGTCTCTCCTAAAGAATCTTTTTGTGTAACATTCTATGTTTGCTAGGGCCATTGATTCCTCTGACATTCCAGGAGATGACTTTCATTGGGAACATTGGGGATTAGAGGGGGTGAATTCAGTAAGCTAGTTGTATTTCCCAATTCCACTAACCTGGATCCCAATATGGCGATGTGATGTAGATCAGTGTTTTGTCCTCTTTTTTTGGTGTCCTTCGCTGCTTTTTTTTTTATCTGTGTGAGGGTTGTTATGGATTCCCATGTGTGTATGCATCCTAGATTTGTTAAGGGATTCCTTGAGTAGATGGATCTGCTTTGGAGGGATCACATGAAAAGTGTTTTTGTGCATGCATCTTCTAATCCTAGGAGATCAAGCTCTCCCGGATCTAGATCTTCGATTTCTTCATCCATTTAAATATGAAAGTCTTGAGTTGTTGAGGAGGAAGGGATTTCTTGAGAGGGTTTTGACGAGGAGTTGTCTTGAGTGTTGATGTTGGTGCTTCTTGGTCATGGGGTTGATCACTTTATTTTTGCTACTCTGGATCTTGGTGTTGTCTTTTGGGAATGGGTTGATCCTCCTCCACCGTGTTGTCTGCTCCTTCAGGTTGGTTGGCGAGGGCTTGGAAGTTCTTTCATGTCATTGGATCTGGAATTTTGGTAACTGATTGGGGCTTCCGGTTTGGATGACGCCTATTGGGTACTTTCATGAACCCATCCTCGTCTATACTTGTTGCATTTTGTGGATTTGTTGCATGTTTGTTTTGGGGGCAGTCTGGGTAAAGGTTCCCATGTGCATGGAATTTTCTACATCTGAAAGGGACATGCTCGTAGTCAATGTTATGGATCCATTCAGTGTCCTCATGCACGAGTAAAATGGAGTCAGGAAGGTATTTTTCGTTATGCGTGTAAACACAAATCCTAGCGTGGGAGGTGTATTTGTTGGTTTTTGTCTGCTCTGCAATTTTAACGAAGTTTCTGAGAGTGTTTCCAATGTCCTTGAGGGTTTCATCGTCCCAATAATATTTAGGCAAGGAATATAGTTGGATCCATACTAGGGCCCAAGTGAAATCTTCCTTATCTGGGTTGAAACACTTAGTCTAGTTTTTGAGATACAGACTCGCCGAGTTGAAGAAGTATGGCCCTCCTTCCATAATTTTGTCTCTGTCATCAAGTCGTGTGAATATAATGGTGAAAAATCCTTTTGAGCCGAGCTGAAGATCGAAGTGTACTTTTGGTTTCCATTTGACTAAAATCCAGGTCAGGAGGGACTTTTCAGTGGGCCAAATTCCAATGAATTTTCCAATGAGGGTGTAGGTTTTCATATGTTCAATCTGGGCATTGATGCGCACTAGAGATAGTTTGAATCAGGGCCTCTCATCAAATTTAGAAATGCATGTGCTAGTTTTGGTGCCATCCAGAACTTAGGCGATTGGGGGGGGATGAGGGGCGTCTGACCAATCTGGTTGTTGCGAGGGAGGGTCAGTTGGTTGCAAAGGTTCAGTGGATTTTCCAGCAGTCGTGTTTAAGGAGTCCTTGTACGATAGGGAGGGGCCCCAGGCCCCTCCCTTGGGGGGTGCCATGTACTATTAAGGATCGTGCACAGCCGCAAAGGAAATAGTGGATAATGAGGGAAGGAGTGGGAAAACGTGTAGGGTTGAGGAAGCTTGTTGGTTCCGCATTTGCAAAGACCAAATTCTATGCAACCCAGTTTTTTCAAAGGGATGTCTTATAATGTTAAATTCCTCTTCAAGGTGAATTGTTTAATTTCCAGCAAGATGCAATATGTTGATTAAACATGTTTACAAAGAAAATTTATTTTGTGAAATCTTATTTTCTCATTTACTTTATTGATAACATTATAATAATTATTCATAATTACATTTATAATTTTTATATTTATGAGTAATGATGGTACAAATATCTTCCATATTGGGATGTTCTTTTTTCAATTTTTTTATTTCTTTTCTGTTATTAAGTTTCTATGCTTCTTGATATGTATTTTCTTGTTTTCAAAATAATACAAAAATAAATATTTTGATAGGAAAAATAATATTTGCAATTTCCTCACAATTTTTTCCCAACATCCATTTTTGTTGTTCTTTAGATAATTGCAAATATCTTGAAGTGATCTACGACTTTTTTGTTATACACTTTTGTTGTGTCTATATAGATGTTTTTTTTATTTTTTAAAAGAATAAAATAATAATATTTTAACAAATAAGATGCATTGCTTAAGGTTGTACTTTGTTATGCATCCATTTTAAATTAAATGTCACATTTAATAATGGGATAACTCCCTTAAAAATGCTTTTCTATGAACCTTGAACTTACATATATTCCCTATGGAAGGAATATATTGTCTTTGAGTGGGATATTAGTGCCATCATGGAGGTTTTGTGCACCAAGTAAGGATCTCAAGCCCTTAACCATGGTCCAATGAAGAAAACAAGGAGTGTATGCCCTATGTGGACCTTCTAAGTCTTATGGGCTAGGAACAAGGCTTTGAACTGTCACTTAAGTGCTATAAATAGGATTTTGGGCCTCTGAGTGGGAGATGAGTGCTATTAGGAGTTTTGCACTCAAGGGATTATTTGGGGGACTTTATCGTGGTATGATTAGGAAGTCAAAAGACTTGGGACCCTAAATGAAGCTCTTAGGCACTGTTAGGAGGTTTTTCAAATGAGGAGTGGTTCTCAAAGAATTTGCCATTGTAGGAGAAGGAAAACAAGGGAATTAAGTTCTAAATGAAGCTTTTATGTCTCATGGGCCATGAACAAGGCTAGAAAACCACCACATGACCCATCTAAATGGGATAATTGGCCCCCAATTAGTGAAATATATCTATTATTATAGATTTTTCTAATTATGAATCTCCTCATAAGGAAATGTAAGTATTTGATTTCATTATTGAATAAATTAATTAATTTGTTAAGATTAAAAGAATATTAAATTATATTAATTTTATATTAATATTTAAAAATATAAAAATTATTAAGAAAACTTCATAAATAGAATAAACAAAAGTTTATGTGCAGAACTTATAGGAAGCTTAGTCCCCATGTTTGATGTAATGATTGTAACATGAAACCAACCACTTTATAAAACAAAAGTCGAATTAAGCAATACATTTATATTAGTTCCATTGAAAATCCAAAAATATAATTACTCAATCATCGTTTTATTATGCCCCAAGGGGACGTCTAAAGGTAAACCCAATCGCTTATAATAGGTTTGGTATTTACTTTGTAGATGGATAGGAAGAGGGAAGTCATCACTACCTTCCAACAATTGAACAATGGATAGGAAGAGGGAAGTCATCACTACCTTCCAACAATTGAACATACTTTGGAGTGTACTTAGACATTTTTTCTCTTAGCTCATACAACGTTTTTGATCTCCTAGTAGTGATGTTTTGTGTAGTATTGATATCATACTTTGGCTCACTATGATAACTCTTTGTTGACTCAACAGAAGGAGATGGGTTGGCCAATTTAGGATGAAATGTAGTTGATCTGGCTCCTAACGTTTCAAAAAATGAGCATATAGAAGTGTTCCTACGTGTCTTTTCTATATCACCTATTGGATTATTGACTAGAGTGGGAGGTATTAGACCATCAACTTTGGGTAGTTGATCATTGATATAATGAGACAATGTGACACGTTGAGGGTTCTTCTTGAACCCTTTACATTTTGAACAACCACATACCACTGGTGTGTCATAAAAGAGATCCAATTCACGGTGTAATAACGTTGACCCATGCTACAAGTTACTGGAAGATGGCATGTTACAATTGGAAGGGTAAAGAAGTTGTCCACTTTCATCAAACATTTTCCTCTGGTATCTTTCTCCTGATAAGAACTTGCGGCATTTTTGCACTGGTGGAATATCTTTCTAATCCGAACTCATTCGAAATTATAATCCTACAAAATTAAATGAACAATTATTCAAATACACATGCATAAATGACATAATTTAAATCAGATAAATAAATTATAAATAAAATCTAGACTTACTTCAAACCGTGTGGGAGAAGTTGACAAACTTGCAATGATATGGAATGAGTTGGAATCTGAAGTATGACCATTTGATATTATAACCTTCTTTTCCCTACATTTGAGCCAAAACCATCGTCAATACGTGCATGAACCTGAATGACCCAAATTTTCTAGTGTGATATTAAAATTTATTAGTGCTTTTATTTGTTTTATAATGCATCGGTACGTCTATATATATAGAACGCATCGGTGCAACCAAATATGAAATGCATTGAACCATTACATCTGTTAAAGCCTCTGCAAACCAAAATATCCATAAATTTTAATAGTGAAGGTTTGCATTTCTATTTTGTCAATAAAATTGGTATCAGTGCGTTATTTAGTATATACGCACCAGTGCACACTAATCGACGAGGTGCACCGATTTGACAAAAAAAAACATTTTTAAAATATATGGTTTAATAAGTGTTTTTTATATACAAATTGAAAAAACATAGTGAAAAAAGAGAGGGAATTTCATTTTTCAAAACGTATTTGTTTATAAATTAAAACACTATTCATTATTTCATTTTATGAAAAACTTCAAAGGAAAGATTTGTGGAAGAAAGATCTACTACAAAAAACTTTAGAGTGGTTGGATTTTTTTTAAGAGCAAAAATTGGAAGGGATCTATGGTGCACATACAAATCTACAGAGAATAAATTTCAGGCATGTGATTTCATTCTACTGATCATTTCAATCTTTCCCTATTTGATTCAAACTATTTTCAATGTATGTTATCATTTCAATCTTTCCCTATTTGATTCAAACTATTTTCAATGTATGTTAAAAAAAATAGAAGGGTTTCATAGTTACCTTAAGTATTGGAAGTCATAGTTTTATTGTTGTTTTTTTTTTGTTCCCCTCTTTTTTTAAGCAATATATTTTTATAGGGTTTATTTAGTTGCATATTGGGCATTTGGTATATGTTGCAATGGTACCACTTATTGCATTGGATCCCAAACCCTGTCAACCCTGTTGTTGTTAGCGGTTTTCTTTTTTTTTAATTCCAAAGTACCGATGCGCACTGTACAAGAAAATCGCTCTAGTGCGCATTGTACAGAGGTAGTGACCTGATGTTCATTGTATAGAAAAGCACATTGGGTGCATATATCTATGAAAAACACCGATTGGTAGAAAAAATAAATAGTATTTATTTTGTATCATATGCATACAATTTAGTGGTATGCAATGACTAATAGTACATACTATTGTGAGTATATGTTTGAAGCCCCAGTGTGTTATGTTTAATGAAGTGCACCAAATTACTAGATTGTATAAAAATTTCATAATTTATATTTTTTTATGATTCCTTATTTTTTTTATACAATATGGTTGATAGAAGTTCAAAGAAAACATATTATTGCAACAAGCACAATGGTATATCATCCCAAGAAGAGAGGGAAGCAAGTTATTTAATTTTTCTTAAAAAGTTAATATATTTGAAATATTTGTAAGTTTAAATTAATGATGTGTGTTGGTTAATGTGTGTCATGAAGAGCAAAAACTTGAAGAAAATCGATATGATTGTTCGCAGTCTTAGTGAAAAAAGAGTGTAAAAGATTTATGGAAATGTTGCAATGAGAGGAAATGGGTGGATCGAAAGGTAATCAACATTAAGTTTTTCTTCAAATTTTACTAAAAATGAATTTCTTAACAATAATCGCTAACAAATTTTTAACACTCAGTTTCACATTTTTTAATGTTATGTAGGGACTGATAGCCAGGGCATGGAATGTAATCATAAGAGGACAAAAACTTTTAAGAATGTAAATGATGATGACAGTTTGGTCATCAGTTCATCTAGAGTGGTGTGTGAAGTTAATGAGAGGGCAAAATTGTTTTACAAAGCTTTGATGGATATAGTGGAAAGAATGTATAGACATAATTTCCACTTAAAATACAAAAATCAATCCAGTGATTCTAAGAATTAGGTTATACGTACACTACAAGAAGTGTTTTTGGAGCCATGGTCAATGAGACATGTGTGATCTTCAATAGAAAAAACTTACAATAACAAAAAAGAATCATATAAAAGGTATTAATACTAAACCTGTTTTTCTATAATATGTTCCAATAATTGTCAAATTAATTTGTTTTGCTATAATTGCTTTCATGTCCATTTAAGAAAAAATTGTTGTGCATTTTCATTTTTCAGAAAGATTATGAAAATTCCAAGCGATAAATGAGGGGAAATCTAATACATGTCGCTAGGGATGTTCAAAAGAGTGTACAAGGAGATGGTAAAAGAAATGAACATAATTGTATCATAGAAGGATGCATCCCAACAACAACGTGCATCATAGGTATGTGATCATTCATTTATTCGTTTATGTACATCGAATTTATTTATCATATTAAATACTAATTTCTAATTGTTTTGCTGCAAAAAAGAAAACAAAATGGAACCCAATCAACACATAAGACATGACGACAAGGAAAAAAATGGTTGATCGCAAATTTTGTGAATATTTATGTTTTCAATGTTACTTAAGTTTCCATATTTGTTGTGATCTTTGTATTTAAATAATTAATTTATATTGATCCATGAATGTCTTCTAATAAGTGCTAAAATACAAAAAAGATACAACAGAACAATTGATCAACATTGGGTTAATTAAGGGTTGTGAATATGTGTTGAAGTGTCAAGGTTTAATTGAACAATTTGTAAGTAGCTATGTTGTTTAACTTCCCTTCTTTTTTAATAATTAATAGAACAATAAGAAACCTTTAGATTAATTATATCGACTATGCTTTGTCATGGCGTATTAAACATGCAGGAAACAAAGTATGGAGAGGAGTCAATAGAAGAGATTTTGTTACATGACATGAGGAAAAGCTTCAAAAGCATGTGTATGGTTATGAATCACTTGTTTCTATTGTACGTTTTTTTATTTACTCAATCATTTGTATTCTACTATATTATAAATGTAGATTTATTTATTACACTTTAATTCTATGTTTGTAGATGGAAGTTGAGTAGTTGGAACATCAAAAAAAAGTCAAGCAAGAAAATATCCATTTAAATAAACAAAGTACAATATCGCCTACAACTAATCAAGAAATGAGGGATGCACGCAGCTCAAGAAATTACAATAGTTCAAGTGATGAATGGCAATCAATATAATTGAATGTTACTGCAAGTTGTATGTTTTGTAATATCGGTCTGTAAAAATCAAGGATTTTGCTTAATGTAGTGGACATAATGTCCCAATTGCATGAGGACATGATACCAATAATTGTAACAATTACATATTGGTTCTACTTTTATAATTGTAGACCTTTACGTTGTCCCATATTGTATGACCATGGGTCTCTTATTCATATATAATAAAATGGTTTCTTATTTTATTGCATTGTAAAATGTTGTAAAATGTTGTGTTGTTTATTAATTAATATGTGAATGGTTTACATTGTTGCAAATACTCACTGCAATATTTATATCAAAATGAAATAAATAAATAAATAAAACATAAAAATATATTATTATAAAAATATATTTGCAAAAAAACAATTAATTAAAATATATACATATCGGTGCATTCTTATGAACTCACAAAATGGTGCTTGAAATAACATAGAAATTGGTGTTTTTAAGGGGTTATATGCATCGGTGCATATTGAAGCACCGGTTCATTTTAATTATATGAAGCACCGGTGCATAAAATGTGCGATAATATATATCGTTGTAAAATTTTACAGTGGGCATGTGATAAATACGCATCAATTTTTTTAAATATAATAACAGTATTGGTGCTTTAAAAAACTTAAACGTACCAGTGTGTTTAATAATATAAACGTATGATGTGTTATATGTAATATAGGCACGAGAACGTACGAATTATAGAAGCATCGGGACAGACAAAAAATACAAGCACATTGGTGTTGCATACAACAAAATGGGAATCTGGGGTGTAATAACCATAACCGTCCCTGTGCATTTTCAGCATTGAGTCATTAATGTAATGGAGAACTGGCGCATTTTCATCTTATGTATGCATCAGGGAATTTCATGCAATGGCGCCTTGGTGTGTTTTTGTTTTATGTACGCACTAAGAATTTATGTAATGGTGCACCGATGCGTTTTTTATGTTTTATGTATATTCTAGGGCATTTTATGTAATGTCATTATGGTGCGTTTGATGCTAAGGTATGCACCGGGGTGTTTTATTTAATGGTGCACTACTGCATTTTGACAACAAAAGCACTAAAAATAAATAAACATCCGCTACAACCTCCGCCCGCCCGAAATGTTTTAGTTATATGGAACATCCATTAAAACCTATAATAAAACCTCCATAGCCAATAGAGAAGGTTGTAGCGGAGGGTTTTTAGAAAAAAAATTCCAAATTTTGTAACACTAAAAACCTCTGCTAGAAGGTATTCTCTGTGTAGTGCATGCTTTGCTCCAACTAGAAATTTATTTCCAACTACTTTTTCTTAATCTTATTCTGATGATTTTTTCAAATCCTTAATTCTTTGTGTTCCCCAAGCAATAATTTTGTCCCTTTCAACTAACTATTTATGACAATCATCAGTTATCACATTTATTTTTCAATTTTTAATTTCATATATGTAATTTATACACTCTTCCATGGACATTTGTTTCAGCTATTGCTCTTCTTTTGGAATTCTGCAATCAGCTCCCTCCATTTAAGAGAGTCCATGCTTTCGTCTGCATCCTTATTGTTGTAAGCAAAGTGTCACAAGTATTATTCTAGTTTCCTCTTGATCATTGACTTCTTTCTGATCTAACTGCTTCTGGGTCTCTTCAAGTTTGATTCTGATTTTGGCCTATCTGACAGTGGTTACTTATATAATAGATTCCTCGGGAATTTGTCACCAAAGATTGTCAACGTACTTCATCTTTTGCATGTACATTACTTGACTTGTAGTCATCGTAATAGCAATCCTTATATTGTTATTCTTCCATAGGTATTGTTTCACTGACCATCTTTTCTTCTAAGAAATAGATATGCATGACATGTACAAGAACTATGTAAACATGGTATGTACAAGAAGAATATTGTTACCTTGACTAGAAGAAGAAGTTTGTTTCATCCTGCTTAACTTTCTTTGAGGGTTCCTTTTCTTCGGCAACTGTTGCTTCAAGTGTTTCCTTCATTTTCTTTAACTCGGGATAGTGGTCCCTGTAGTGACCATATTTTCGACAGTTGAAGCATTGAATTTTTGACATATCATTTTCTTGATTTGGTTTATTCCTTAAGCCAAACTTCCTCTTATTCCTGAAATTCTTGAATTTTGTTGTGAAAGCTTGATCATCATATTTCTTTTGGGATTTCTCTTTTGCTCTAATCCTTGATTCTTCTTGTGCACAGCAAGTCCAAAGTTTTTCAAATGTGGTATATTCATTTCTTGTGTTCATGCTTGCGGCAAATTCATCCCATGTCTTGGGAAGGCCATTGAGTACTATATTCGCTAGTTCCTTTTCTGAAATGATTTCTTCAATGGCTTGTAGTTGATCTCTTAACTGATAGATTCTTACAAAGTATGATGTTATGTTGTCATCATCGTTCATTTTCATGTC
>CBVK0101942300.1:0-12381 GCA_900067695.1 Picea abies
AGAGGGTTCTTCTAGAAAGAGGGAGTGGACTATGAGGAGACATTTGCTCCAGTCACCGAGTACACTTCCATTAGAGCAGTTATGTCCTTAGTTTTGTGTATGGGATAGAGGATACATCAAATGGATGTGAAGATAACTTTCCTTAATGGGATCATTGAGAAAGAAGTGTACATAGAGTTGGGATCATTGAGAAAGAAGTGTACATAGAGCAGCCTCGAGTACTTTGAGGTAAATGGGAAAGAGTCCCATGTTTGCATGCTTAAGAAAGCCTTGTATGGACTCAAGCAGGCATCGAGAGCATGGTATTCTAAATTAGATGGATATCTACAGAGTATGGATTTCACCAAAAGCGAAACAAATCCTAACTTATATAATATATTTGTTCGATCTGATTTGCTTGTTTTGGTGTTGTATGTAGGTGACTTGTTTCTTACAGGTGCAGAAAAGCTCATTGCAGGGTGCAAAGCAGACATGGCAACTAAGTTCGAGATGAAGGACATCGGCATGATGCATTACTTCTTGGGTTTGGAGGTTTGGTAGAGACCAAGGGAGATTTCCTTGGGCAGGGTAAGTATGCAATTGAGATCATGAAGAGGTTTCGAATGGACTGAAAAACTATGGCCAAACCCATGATCACTATTCTAAAGAAGGTTACAACTTTAGATTCAAAGTGGATGGATCCCACGTTGTACAGAAAGATGATAGATTCCTTGATGTATTTGGTGACTGGTCAACAGTAGGCCAGATATATGTTTGCACTGGACACCTTGAGCCAATTCACGGTGGAGACAAATCAAGAGCATTGGGTAGCAGTAAAACATGTGCTCAAATACTTAAGAGGGCACAGTGGAGTATGGTCTGAAATATCTTGGAGATGGTGAAGTGAAGTTGCAGGGGTATTCAAACTCAAATTGGACAGGCAATGTAGCAGAGAGTAAGCACCTCCTGGTGCTTCTCTAGCTTAGGATCAACGATGATATCCAGGTTCAACAAGAAGCAAACTTTCATGGCACTTAGCTCAACAGAGGTTGAATACATGGCAACTAGTACTACTCGTTGTGAGTCCATTTGGTTTCGCAAGTTACTTGCAAGATTGTTTGATCAGGAGTTGGACCCCCCAGTCATTTACTGTGATAATCAGAGTTGTATCAAACCCTCTCAGAATCCAATGTTGATCAAGAATTGGACCCCACAGTCATTTACTGTGATAATCAGAGTTGTATCAAACCCTCTAAGAATCCAGTGTTGATCAGGAGTTGGACCCCACAATCATTTACTATGATAATCAAAGTTGTATCAAACCCTCTCAAAATCCAGTGTTTCATAACAATTCCAAGCACATAGAGATCAAATATCACTTCATAGAAGACAAGATTCAGAAGGGAACAGTGAAACTAGAGTATATTCCCACAGATCAATGGGTAGCTAATATTCTAACCAAGCCCTTAGCAAAAGGGAAGTTTGAGACATTCAGAGACAGAATTGAATTGGTGTAGAATTCCTTACTCATTAAGAGGGGGTGTTGAGAAATGTTTCTCGAGCAAGAATTTATTGCACACACTTCAATGTGAACGTGCAAGAAGTAGTTCAAGACAGTTTTTTCGTAATTTCACTTGAACAATAAAAAAATAAAAGTGTAAGTTTTATGTTTTGAAGTCAATTAGTCTTAGGAATCTAAATGAAATATTCTAGAAGTTCTAGAACATGATTTAAGATTAAAACTTAATCTTAATCTTACATCTCATGATTGGGATAGGTGCCACAGCTAGGAATGGGGAGATTAGTTATCTTCTCTCAAAACATAAATAAGACAAGATAAGAGAGATCAAAAAATACATGTAAAGACAACAAGAGAGCTGGAATAGGGTGCAGATTGCTAGTGACCAGCAAATACAGCCAGCCACACCACTGCTGTAGCAGTCCTATATTGATGCACAGACCGAACACACTCAGATCTAGGCGTACCCTGCTGTTTGGATAAATTTATTGACCATACAGCTGCTGGTTCAAAGCAAGCTTCTGAGGTCGCCTTGTAGCTGATTTGAAAGAGAGATCCCTGCGTATGTATTTTACTTCTTCCATTGTTCATTTTTCAGCTAGTGTGTGATCGATGCAATGTTCAAAAATTTAATTTTCTGCTGTTAAATAAATTCTGTTTTTTGAGTTATTTAATGAAAGAACATTAGGACAGCAGTCACCTGGGCTTGAAAATTTTATGGTAATGCCATTTGGGTATAAATGACTTGAAAAGTATAGGAAGTGAGAGAGATAGACACTACTCCAAGAAGTTCTGATAGGATGAATGATGGTCAACAACATGGATGCCATAAAGCAAGGTCAACCATAGGTGTGGAAAATGGTGCAAGCTTCACTTTCAGCCATGACTATCTTGTAATCATTATTTCTAGGTTTGGCTAAGGCCAGCCTAGTCTACACCATCACCCCTATTAGGGAAAGTGCCCTACCACTTGAGTTGGGTATTTATACATCCATTCTCATTTGCAATTTTAATATCCATGTCAATCATTTCATCATCTGATAAAGTGATTTAGCCTGCAGGCCTCATCAAGTGTATTGGGTTCTCTCTCTTTATTGCAGAGTTAACGCTTTGTGTTGGTTATCTTCAATTCTCTCTCTTGCAAAATTCAAGATTGTATCAGAACAGCGTTATGCAAGGATTAAAAAAGCTTGTCTGCGATTAACTTGGACAGTAACATGTGAGAATGGCAAAATCACTCTAGACTTGTGAAGATAGATGACTGTGTGAACTGCCTTGTGCATGGCTGAGTATGCAAGCTGTTGACTGAATGGGATGAAAACATTGGAAGACCGAAATTTCAAGAAAATGTGCGATGCAGCGGTAAAAATGTTTTTACACAGCCCATGATTTACTCTCATCTGATGATTGCCTTGGCCCATTCTTATAATAAAGGTGGTTTGGATAGCCCAGCAATGATCTCAGCTTCAGCCCTTTCTTCAGTCTCACTTTCAATCATAATGAGATAACCTGCAGCATGTTTCAGAGTTATAAATCAAATTTGAACCCTAGATCAATCTCCGAACGTGAGATTTGTGTTCATGATCTGGTCATGTGGACGCATATAATACTGTGAGCATAGTTGTGTGATATGACATATTACCTCACAGATTACAACAGCAGATTTTTTATTACCCCATTGATTCCAGCAGATTCAGCCTACTCTGCAACGATTTTTGTGTGGCAAGTGTTGAATTTCTTACAGCTCAGCACACAGAGGTTAATGCCAATAATTACTAAACCCAGAAATTTATTTTTCTGTTATAAATTTCAGAATTATGCAGTTAACCTATAGCTGAGTTATAAATCATAAAAATGACAGCAGAAGCATACACAGAACCAAGCATAAAAATTGGACAACACCAGATATACCCTGGAAACCCCAGTGTGGGGAAAACCAGCTAAGAGGGGGCTTTATTATGGGCTTTCTAGAGAAATTACAGCAGCAGAAAAATGGAAATCTCTTACAGAAATTTCTAGCAACCTTCCTCATCTCCCTCAGCTGAAAATCGGCCCAGCAAATCTGTTGTATGGCCCAGCTACAACACGCCCAGTATTTCCCAGCAAGAACAGCCTGTGTACGGCCTGCACAATTTCGGCCCAGTACGGCCTCCACAGCAGCTGGTTGGTACAGAATGTATACGGCCTGGCTGGCTGAAGTATTTTGGCCCAGATTTGACCTGCTACTACCTGCAGAAAATGCCCAGAAATCGGCCTGCTGAAGGCTGCTGTCTTTGGCCTGAGTTCGGCCTCCCTTTGCTGCCCAGAAAGGGTCCTGAACTGACCTCCAATGGCTGCTCCAAACTAGCCCAGAGCTCGCCCTCTGCCTCAGCTGCTAGCTCACTGCCTTCTCTTGCCCAAGGGCCCCTCTTCCTCTCACTTGCTCAACATAAAAAATGAGAATGTTTGTCCTCTCACCCTCAGCTTCTTCTTTTATCTCATCCTCAGCCAACTTTTCTGCCTTGATATGTGTGCCAATGCAGCCTCCAAGGCCCCAAGGAGGTGTGACCCCCTTGGCTGGGCCCCACACTCCACTAACAAGCCTCATGAGGTGCACCCCACTAGATCTGGGCCCCACAATCCACTCAAGGACAAAAAATTGCCGATTGCCTAAGTTAGACTTAGACTGAGATAAATAAGGCTGATCTGGGCCTTTTAATGTGTCCATCAGCTAGCCTAGGACACATAGGCAAAGCTGAGATACCAACCGATCTAAAAAAACTAACAGAAAGTTGACTGTGCTAGAAGTCTTTCAGCATTATTCAGATTGTGGTGTTCGAGCTCATTTCATCCCCCACAGGCTTTTCATTATCCTATTGAGCCCTATTTCTGGCAGCTGTTCTCTGCAAATACAGGATTCTCCATGCCTGGACTACTCACTCAAGACTGAGCTTTAGCCTCCATCCAAAAAAAGCTTATCTAGCAGCATACTCTCTCCTAAGCTCCTCGATTTATACACAGGTGGTGTGAGACAATTCATAAATTGACTTGTTGATAACTTGGGAAACCAAGGTTCAAATCTCCTTGGGTGCATTATACTTTGTTGGTTGTTTCTTTGAGGCAAATTGATATTTTTAGGGGAGAATTATTTCCACTGTCCAGTATGAATGCCCTTCATGAAGATGAATTATTATTATGAAGAGGATATGTCACAAGGAAAAGAGAGAAGAAATCGTATTGTTTCATCACAGGAAACCATTGCTAATCTCAATGAACAGGTTATTCAAGATCATGGTGAAGTTGTCTTTTTCCAAGATACTAATATCTCTCAGCAGGCTACTATTATTTATTTGCAGAATGAAAATGCAGAACCGAAGAAACTGCTTGATTCTTTGAAAGAGGATGTTAAATGCCTTTCTCCACATCCTATTTTTGCTAATGATGTTTCTAAGGATATTTCTGGTAGTGATAATTATTGCATTGCGAAGGAGGACGATCCTGATGATGTCTCTTCCTCTCGTGCATTATTGGCTATTAATGAACTGTTTTTTCCTGATTTTGAAAAACATACTAGAGGTTATGGGTCCTGGTTGTTTTGTCAGATGGGGTATATACTATACAGGTGGTGGACTTGGGAAGAATGGACAGGATATTGGTGCTCTAATTGAACCTGTGATGAGACACCATTTAGAGCAGGCCTTGGATATGTTCTGACTTCCTTGGCAGATGGAAGTCATTCTTATACCACTGATTTGCAGGAAGCACATCCTGCACCATCTGCTGATTTGCCCATTACTGATATGCCAGAGCTTGAGTCTGTCACTTCTGATGATCCTTCTATTATTGATTCGCAGAATCACGTCCTGCACTTTCTGTTGAGCAGGAACCTCAGCCTGCACCTTTTGTTCAGCAGGAACAGAATTCTTCACCGACAACATCTAGACCATATTGATGCCCTAATCATGCTGATCAGAGGAATTCATCCAGATATCAAAATTCCTCTTGGTATGAAAGCAGCTCTTCTTACAGATTGTTAGAAAAGAGGCCTAGAAAGAAAAATATGGGATCAGCACCAATGGCTAAGGTTTCTTGTGGTTGGATTGATGATCGATCATGGTGACATTTGAGCAGTTGCTTGAGAACTTCATATCAATGTGGTTTGTCCACTATACAACCGTACAGTCCTCATTATTTTTCTTGATCGATTGACCATAATATCAGTCACTAGCCCTTGTTCAACATTAAGGGAGGGTGTGAATCTTGCGATGTTATGTCTTCTCTCCATGGCCCCCTATTCAGATTAAGGGAGGATGTTGAAAATAAGGATGTAATCATTTTTTTGGGCCACAGCCTACCTTATATTGAATTGAGCATTTATACAGCCACTCACATTTTCGGCCATGGACAACCTTGTATTGGGTTGGGTATTTATACATCCACTCTCATGTTTGGCCACAGCCGACGTTGTATTGAGTTGGATATTTACACACCCACTTGCTTTTTTATTTATCATTTTTCTCGATGGCTCCTTATTCAACGTAAGGGGGGATGTTGAAAATGGTGTCAGCTTCACTTTCAGCCACAGAAGACCCTATATAATATATTGTAATCATTATTTCTAGGTTTGACTAAGGCTGACCTAGTATATGTGGGCTCCATAACCCCTACAAGGGAAAGCACCCTACCTTGAGTTAGGTAATTATAAACCCACTCTCATTTGCAATTTTAACATCCATGTGAATCACTTCATCATCTAAAAGTGATTTCTCTTATGGGCACCATCAAGTGTTGTGCTCTCTTGTTCTTGGATTCTCTCTTTTATTGCATAATTAAGATATTGTGTTGATTCCATTTGCTTCTGTATCTATTGAGAAACTCAACAATAAGAAGGACGGAGACAAAAGCAGATTGAATAAATAAACAACGGGACATCATACATTAACTTTGGGAGGAAATGCACAACCAGTTTCCTTAACAAGCGAAGGTATCCCACTCTGGATAACACTAATCAATGTGTATCAATTAAGGCTTTTATGCATCAATGAACCAATTCGTCCCTTTGAATGATGCAAACAAGTTAGAACAAGATGGCCACTTTAGTTCATTCTATGAGCAAGCCTGAAGAGGAAGATGCCATTTTTTACATGCAAAAAGACAAACCCACATAAGAGAGAACTCTGGCACTCCTCTATGCATTGAAAATGTATGACACTTTTTTGGGATCCTCTATACAGAATCACATAAGTGTCATAGATGGCAGGCTGCCTTCAAAATGCTGCAAGCTTGTACTCTAATTTTTATTATACAGTTTAAAACAATACTTATGCAGATGATAATAGTTACCGCACAGATATTTCGCTACTGTGACAGGCTTTCCCCTTGGAAACAATACTCTCTATAAGAAACTCTTATATCGATACGGTTTTATGTGCAATTATAGAAACATCAAATGCAACAAGAGTTAGATTTATTATCCATTGGCAATGAAAGAATTAACATATTTCCACCATGCATTCACCCAAAAATATTGGCATTTATGCACCACATTGCTGCAAACTACCCAAAAATGGTATTAATGCTCCACATTGCTGCCAACATGTAGCATCTGGGTCAAGACACAGTAATATGATACATTCATTAAAATGGGCAGATTTCTATGTGATTTGTTTATATTGCTGAGAATGGTGAGAAAAGATGCAGTTACCCTTGAAAAATATCCAATATCATCAAGATACATTACAAACCCTTTCTTCTTAAGGCTTTGTAAAACTCCTTTAGGGAATTTACGAAACAAGGGAAATCAGAAGCATACCTGTATATGTGTTTTAATTATTGCCTTTCCAATTAAGGTTGCAGTGAAGAATTTCCAGAATGGAACTGAAAGTTGCCCACACATGATGCCTGCAAGATCAAACAAGGGATTTGGTACCTGCAAATTAAACATAAGAAATCAAGCTATAGGAATATTTAAAAGAAAATAAGAACGACATTGTACATGCCACACAAGCAGCCAGTGAGCAGGGGATACAATAGAAATGAAGCATAATTTTTGCAACCAAGACGAAGTTTACACCATGCAGTGTCAGATGTAATATATTTTCAAATAGGATACAAGTGAGCATTTACACCCTCGGATTTACCATTCGTCTTGGAATTACCATCCAAGACGACCATTTTCCCCTTTTTCTAATCCTTATCCCCTAGCAGCTCAATCAAAACTTAGTTATTTAGCACCATTAAAAAAATTATGCAACTGCCATTTTATGTGGCAACAATTGTAAGAAGATACTTCTCACAATATCATCCATTCATTTAGTCATATGAATCATGATACTATCATCATTATCATATGATGACACCTGTAATATTATGTGATTTGAATCTAAGCAGCAAGTGCAGATTCAACAAGTACAGTCGAAGTACCACAGCTGATTTAAAAGCCTTCATTAAGAAATTTTGATACTTACAGATGCAAGGACAAGAATAGTGAAGAAGTTAAGATGCTGGGACTGTGAGAAAGTCCAACGTTTCAGGCGCATCAGCCAAACTGACAGAAATCCACTTCCCTCAACAAAAGAAGCATCCAACTCCTCTAGTGCTTCCGGTCTCCTCCCTGACAAGCGTGCTGCAAGCAACTTCCCATGTAAGTTCCACATCTCCTAAAGATGCTTAAAGCACAGGATATAAATTAAGAGGCAAAAGCATCATCAATTATCTAAACTAAGAAAGAGAATCCAATTCCACAAAAGAAAAAATAGAAGGAAAATTTTATCATCATACATGTTAAGTTTGACTGTTAATTTGTCTGGAAAAAGATCTTAAAATAATCCCATGTCTTTCCTTCTTGGGAATCATAACTACAGTGGAGATTATAATCAGAAAGTCAATAACACTAACAATAGAAACTCACTGCTAAAGGCCCATTCTAAATTATATGGGTGCATACATAACACAATAATGCAACATATATTGGAGATAAGATAAAATAATTTTATTAATGTCCAAAAGATGAACAAAAGGTAGGTCAATGGGGCTAGGAAGTACAATTAGTAATATCAATCTGTAGGAGTGCCCTAGGGTATCCCAAAAGCATAAAATTGGATAAAACATGAAAGACGAGATTATATCAAAGAAGGAAAAAGAAGAAAGAGTGCAAGAGATCAACTAGGTATCCACAAGACAATGTTGGAACATCAAGTTCTGATGGTTCATCACACTTCTCCTGGAATCAGTTGGTCGGGCGATCAACTAGATATCTACATCAGTTGGTCAAGTAATCGACAAGCCTATCGATCGGACAGTCAGCCAGCAATCTAAGATAGTCGGTTAGTGGATTGACCAGCCATGCAATCGACTACAAGTTGGACGCATGGACGGTCGATTTGAGCATCCTTGTCAAGCCGACTAGACAACACAGATTTGACGGAGTCAACTCTAACCACCGACGGTTATATGTGGACAAGATCTTCCCGATTCCAAGGAAGTTGGTTAGATCTTGAAGCTATAAATAGCAGACCCGATTGGTTATTATTAATGCATGTACAAGAGTTGTATCCTAATGTTGAACATGGTTCTCATGTTCAATATGCATTGTGATGTAACGGTGACTTTAGACACCACCTTTTATCTTTGAAATGCATCCTCTTCAATTATCTACAGTTATATTTATTTGTTTCATGTCAAGTTACACCCACTCCCCAACATGGTATTAGAGGGACTGGTTGTGCCCTCGCCTATTGTCCGCAAATCATGTTGAGTCGAATCTGTTGTGTGATTGACTTTGGGCTGGTGATTTGCAGACTATAACTTGTGGAAACAGATCTGATCTGTCTATATATCGAAGATGGCTTCTAAGATCAATCTCGTAATTTTGAATGGGTCAAATCATGTGGTATGGGCACCAGACATGGAAACCCTCTTGAAAAGTAAAGGACTGTAGAAGTATACGAAAAATGTGATTCCAGATCCAACAAACGACCAGGCAAAGTTCGTTGTTGATGGAAAGAAGGATGAGGTTGTGGGGGTCACAACCTATATCGCACGAGAGATTTGTTTTCACATCAGTGGAATCAACTGCCCTCATCAAGCCTGGAAGAAGCTGAAGTCACTATTTGACAGAGTCGATGAAAGCCATATCATGCAATTGGAGAATGAGTCGATCTCTCTCCATCCTCTTCTTTCGACAAAATAGAGGACTATTTGGCGAGTGTGAAGGAACTGTAGTTGAAGTTGGGTGAATGTGGAAAGAATTATCAGAAGAAAGACGAACTACTCATCAAGCTGGTCCTAATGAATTTGAGAACACCATTCAACGTGTTCATTTTGACTTTCTGCACCATCTGGCAGGCACGCAAGGAAGATGGTAAGGATTACACATTTGAATCTTTCTATTGCCTATTAATCATTGATCAGCAGTCACCAGTGGCCAAAATTCTTGCCAATGTAATAGATAAGAAAACTAAAGATAGATGTTTTGGATGTAAATTCCTGCAAGTACATCCAATAACAAATACATCTTGAAATAACTCCTTCCTCTCCATGTCCATTGTCCTGGAAAAAGTCATGATAAGTTTAATGATATGTAGATTCAATTCAATTTGTTCAGATAGTTTCTTAATCTATGTGATTACCTGCTTGTCCCAACTAAAATTAGGAGTTTTGGGGGCAGTGATAACTCAAAAAAAGCAAGGATAACTTGATAAAAACACTCTTAATATTCCTAATCTAAGTACTGAAAAAACTTATAGTAACCAAAGGTAATTTTTCTAACAAAATCTAGCCTACTGTATATTGTTGGAGATTTCAGGTAGTTACACTTTTGAGAATACATATGAATACGTTTGGGGGAATTTGTTGAGAAGTAGCCAAGTTTGGAATATCAGCCACTATAAGTTTCCCCTGTTTGGCAGTAACTTTCCTAGAATTCTATAATGTATGTCCTTAATCTATGTGATTACCTACTTGTCCCAACTCAAATTAGGAGTATTGGGGGCAATGATAACTTTAAAAAAGCAGGGATAACTCTATGAAAACACTCTTATATAAGGAAATTATAGTACTGAAAAAATTTATAGTTCCAAGGTAAATTTTCTAAAAAATCCTAGCCTACCATATAATATTGGAGATTTCAGGTAGTTACACTTCTGACAATACATATGAATACTCTTTAGGGAATTTGTTGATAAGTAGCCAAGTTTGGAATATTAACCACTAGGTTTCCCCTGTTTGGCGGTAACTTTCCAAGAACTCTTTAATATGTCCATTTATCAAGTTACTAGGTTTAGAAAGAAAGCAGATATAAAAACTAAAAGGAACAACATTGTGCTCAGCAACTATTGCAATATCCACTCACGAATGCATGAAGACAAACAAAATATTCATAGTCACTCCTAGGAAACAACTGAATACGGACAGTACTAGATTTGGTCAATTACTCATTAATTTCTTTGCTGGACCTTCAATTTATTACATGGCTCTTGGAATCAATTTCTGATTGTTTTTCCTCCTTCAAATCCTTCTAAATCTGAATTATAAAATATCTGAACTGACAACTGTTATCGCTCATTGTGGTTCCAATTCAGCTCAGCTTATAATGCATGGAATTCAGGAAATTTAAGAAGGCATCCTTCGTGCACCCATTTTCAAAGACACATCGAAACATGAGGATAATGATGGCATTGCTACAGGTTAGTTTTAAAAAAATCTTAGCTGCTTTATAGGATGTTTTTCTGCCATCTCTGGGGAAAGAACACAAACTCTAAAGATATGTATGAATTAGTCAATAACAACAGCCTTTGTATACCTGCTCTTGAGACAAAATAAGGAGGCAGCTCCCCAATGGCAGTCCCAATTCCCCAAAGAATAGCTTCAAGTTGAACTTGGGGCAAAATGCTGAGTAGAGGAGTCCGGAAGCGCTCAGAATCAATCAACTGGGGAAATAACGGGGAGCCAAAATCTGAACAGGATTTATCGATCCATGATGGTGCTCTGTTTAACTGAATGGTATCATATGGAGCAGATTTCAAATCAACCCGACCACACTGCGTAGCTCTTAATGTAAAAATTGCAATATGAGGGCCTAGATATAACACAAATGTGTGCAAGCCAGATCCTGCATCAATGAAACCTAGTATATTCAGTGGAAAATTCAAAGAATGTACACTAGCCAAAAACTACAGAATCAACCTGGCATTACTAAATGGAATCCCAGTAAAACACATTCACAGGAAGGTGGTAATCTTATCATATAAAGAGAAAACATTAGACTGTTTTTTTCAGTATAGAAATAAAAGCATCATTGCAAGTCACTACTGAAAAAGTGAAGACACAGCAAAAGACTAATAAATTAAGTAAATGAATAAATTAAGTCTCCACGCTATCAACTCTCCCCTAATCTTTTACTGCATTATATGTGTACTTGATCACAACTGCTTTAACAAAAAATTAAAGTTAGATCACTACAGCACATGACCACCCTCAAAGACATCTTAGTACCACAGACCCTGATCTTTGAGTGAGAAATGATAATGATGATGGAGGTCACTGAGGACAACAGATGGCTGAAGGTCACCCAACTCTTTGCAAGGCTTCAACAGGCAGATAGCCTGCTGGTAAGGAACTAGAGGGTAGTTCTGTAATTGTTGTTCTTTCTGCAAGTCAAAAAGAAGGGTATTCTGGGGTGGCCAGCAGAAAGAAGCTCAGTGAGGACTTATCAGACTGCTCTGCAAACTGCTGTGTTACACCTAGTTTCACGGATGGAGGAACAGATTTTGTGGATGGCTGGAAGGTAGCCCCAAATTTCAAGGAGAAGGAAGGCAGGGATGGCAAAAAAAAAAAAAAAAAAAATAATCCCCAAAGAATCACAAGAATTATTCAATTAAAATAACTTATAAACATAAAACTTA
>CBVK0101942324.1:0-14754 GCA_900067695.1 Picea abies
ATATATATATAACGTCCTTTGACTATTAAAAAAACAGTATAAAGAGGGCTCTTATGCAAAAAATTGGGCCTCGAAAGCAGCCTCCACAAGCATAGCCAAAAAACTATAATGCCAAAAACACCCGCAGCCATAATGCCATTAGACTAGCTAGAAGTCTAAAGTCCATAAAAGCATAAAAACAAGAAACAAAGGATGACAGCCTGAACCAAGGTAACACCACGAAGTAGTGATGCCAGCCTCAGGTGGAGGCTGGTCATGATCATATGGGGTAAGGCCCCAAACAGTAACTGAAGATCAGCATCAAGCGGCTGCATAGGCTCCCATCCATCATTGGGAGGCTTCGGTGGCTATCTTCCTTAGCTATACTTTATTTTTAAAATATAAAGTGATTCCTTTAAACTCAAAAGAGACGCATTGCACCTGGCTACTTTCCTTCCTCTAAGCTGCTACAATGGGGGGCACTCTTCCATCCCCATCGCCAAGGACTTGCACTTGGTGTTCTTAACATGCCGCTGTCTTCGCGACAGAGCTATGACCTAATTGGCAACTTGTGAATATTGTTGTGAATACCTGAATTAGTGAAATAGTTTGAAATGTGATGCTTGACTTTCTCTGTTTTGCCAGCAGGTACTTTTGTGACTGTCAAAGCAACCAAGATACTTTTCTTTCATTCGAGAAACGATGCATAAAGCTTATGATTGAGTGATTCAAATATGTATTTCCCTTTTCGTCATGATGCCAATGCCAAAGAGGTCTGTACTTAAACTTTAAATCCCTCTTACCAGAAGTCCTCTGTTACTTATTTTTGCACTTTGTCACAATAGAGAACATTCTTTTCTCGTTGTCATCCTCTATAATTGAGGTTTTGCATTAATTCATTAAATTGAATGTCAATTATGGTTCTTATTATGAAAAATATGTTGGACTTAAAATTGCAGTGTCACTTGAATTTGGACCAAGTCCAATCGTTCTTACTATTCTTAGTATTTAAAATTTACTTAGGGCATCCTAAATGGGAGGCTTCATACTATTNNAGTATTTAAAATTTACTTAGGGCATCCTAAATGGGAGGCTTCATACTATTCGTGAAATCTTAGAGCAAGTCCAATCGTTCTTACTATTCTAAGTATTTAAAATTTACTTAGGGCATCCTAAATGGGAGGCTTCATACTATTCGTGAAATCTTAGTTCTCAAACAATAATCAAATGTTACTTGAGTTCGGGTGAATTCCCACTGGTTTTTAAATTTTAGTATAAAATACAAGTTATTGCATGCCAACCAAGGCACTTGGTATAGTTTATGAAAACTCAGTTTTAGCATAACGAGATATGAAGATCTCCATTTTACTAAAATAATTATTTTTCATGATTTTCTTCTTCGGATAACCCAATAAAGTAACTATGCTACTTCTAAGGGGAAACAACCCTTTTTGAATATTTATATGCAAGAAATCTGTACAAAAATTCTTGCTATTCGGGACCAGTTATAAGGCATATAGGTTTTTCCCTCAATCCCTTACCTGAACATGCCCTCTTTATGTAAGAAACAAGCTCTCTTTATGTAAGAAGCAGCTTTCACTACATACACAAATTTGTATTTGGCCAATGTAGTTGTGAAGGTTGTATAGCATATATAAAAATGAATTAGGTAGAAAGTCAGTTCTAACATCCCAGCATTATGTATATTGCATTGCACTTCCATTTGCTAGGTTGCTCTTTACATCTCTTGCTTTCTTGTTTATGATATGTTCACAAATGGGACAACAATGGACACTTGCATAAGACGACAGAAGGTGTGAAGGTGATTGCTGAATGTTGCACACTATACAGTATATTAAATTAGGTATTTATGAAAGCACACAGTGTCCAAAATTGGAATGGATCAAGCAATGGAGTAATTGTTGCAGTGATGTGTGAAGTGACGATCAGCTGATTTATTACAGTTTGTCTCATTAACTAAGGAGTCACAATTAGAAATATGCAATATGGCACACTGCTACTTGTCATCTATTAATTCTCACAATATTAGAATGTAGGCACATAGCAATAGATTGCTGGCAACTAATAAGTGCGGATGTGTTTAAGCCTTGGTACACAGCCACTTATCACCTATTATTTCTCACCATATTAGAATGCGGGCATGTAGCAATAAAATGCTGGCAGCTAAGTGTGGATATGCATTTGAGCTCTGATTCCCAGTAACTCAATCAAAATTAAAATTTATCTGTGTTGCATTGGCTCCAGCTTTTGTTGATGTTACATTGTACATGTTGAGTCTGTTTGCCTCATGACACCTCTTTTGCGTGCGAAGTCCAAACATGGTCCCAGTGGCATTCCATAGGAATCTACTGTCTCTAGGAACAGAGTCAGACCTGTTTGTTTTTCCAGGGGTGCCAATGCCATATTAGTTGATTTATTTCATGCTGCTTCATCTAAGGGAGAATCCATGACACTTTTTCTTCAACTCCCTTCTGTTTCTAGAGAGGATCATTGCAGAATCTCTCTCCACCCTGCACTTTTTCTCATACAAAAGCTTGCAGCATCCTTCTCTTACTATCTGTTCCTCTTGTTGCACTGGGGAAACTCATTTCATTTCATTCAAACACCACATTTCTCCACATAGGGGGATATAGCATTTATGTGATGGACTGTAAATTTAAAGTGCATGATGGCCTTTGGGTAAAACTTTTGTACTCGTTCATTTTAGATAATCATGACTTCAATTCCAAGTTCTACAGCTTCATTTGCTAGATGTGCTTGGTACCAGGGCCACTAAGAAGCTTTTTTTCCATGTAATAGGAATCGTGAGTTATACTTGCCAAACCATGATTCTAACTTGGATAGGCATCGAAATGATTTTCGCCAGTTCAGGGCAAGTCAAACTTGTGTTGGTCAAGTTATACCCACGAGTTATAATCATGAGCATAACTTGGCCAACCCAAGTTTGACTTTGCCTTGAGCTGGTAAAAATTGTTTTGATGCTGATCTGAGTTTTTTTTTTTTCAAATTTTTTTAAATTTTTTTCTGTGTAATGCATTTCCTGGGAAACCCACTGGGCACATCCCCTCATACTGAGGATGGTACCCAGCGTAAACTGGATTCTTCAGGTCTTAAGGCCAGGTCAGCATCTCAACAACAATCTGCTCATGACGAGCAGGCATGTCACAAAGGGGGATTTTAACTCAGGCAGGGGAGGAAACAACTTTCTATCTCAGCCACTCGAGCTACACCCAATTGACTTGTTCTGAGTTAGTTTACTTGCGATTGATCACTATAACTCGGATCTTGCCAATAATTTGTATCTGCTGAGTTTTTCCCTATTCAAGTAAAACTCTTGACTCTTATGCGTCACCAAGATTTTCGCAAAGCTGAGTCTGGTAACAATGCTATTTTCAATTTTGTCTCAAATATTTCATCTTTGGCTTGAAAGGGTCCGAGAGATGCAATTTTTCCACCTCTCCTTTGGGCTGGCCGGAGGAAACTAATTTTGTGGCTCCCTCCGTGTTAATTGAATGAAGACTTATTCTTATAGCGGTTTTCAAGTCTACCAAGATGGCTGCAAATTCCACTAGATTGTTGGTTTTTATCCCTTGCCATTCTTTCACTGTAACAACCACCAGTGAACCATCTAGGCCAAAAGGAATTCCCCCTACTCCTGTTTTGTTTTTTTCCTTTGAAGTTTTGCAGCTTCATTTGATCCTTGATCTCTGTAGAATTTTCTCTTGTTAATACTTTTGCTTGTTTATCGAAATGATGGCTTAAAATACTTTTGCTTGTTTTTTGACATGATGGCTTTTTTGACCTTTAGAGATTGCTTATGGCCCTTTTCTTCCAATGTTTGAAGATTTAACATCCGTTTATTTCTTGTGCCGAGTTGTTATGGCTTAATATTATTCTCCCTTCTTTTGAATATGATGCTTTTATAATCAGAAAGATGTTAATAGGATATATCCCCAGACTTGCTATGGGAAGGCCTTTTTCCCCTTGGAAAATTGCTAGATTGTAATTATGGAAAAATTTGCTAGATTTTAAAATAATTTCCTTTTAGTATTTTAGGATATTTCCTCTTCCTGTTGTTGAATAGGCATGGGATTTTATTATGATACTATGAATGGAATTTGAGTCTAATTGCACCAAGAGAAGCAAGGTGCATTCTACAGTCCAGTATGAGGGAGATGTGTAATGTTTGTGCCCATTATACCAATTCAAAAAAATAAGAAAAATGACGACTTGTATAACATCTGTGCTTATAAATCAAAATATAAAAAAAATAAACACCAGCATATATCCATCTTAAGTCAGAATGTTTTAGCCTTTTAGGCACTGAAAGAATTACATATCAATTTTTTTGATTGCTCTTGGTGTTTAATAGATCTGAAGTTAAGATGGATCTGTGCTGGTATAATCAAATATAGAAATCCTCCTTTTTATGGAAGTTTCTGTCGTGTGTATTTTTCAGTTTTTGTACACACGACAGAAACTAGTTAGTGTTAGATTTTGTAGCTTGGTTGGTGTCTCAGCTATGCCTATGTGTCCTAGGCTAGCTGATGCACACGTAAATTCATCCAGATCGGCCTTATTATCTCAGCCTTAGTCTAACTTAGGCTTGCAGCAAAATTTATGCTGTCCAGTGGATTGTGGGGCCGAGAGAGAGAAGGGGGCGCACTAGTTGAGTGGTTGGTGGATTCCTAGCTAGTGGGGCGCATCTCATGAGCCTTTTGAGTGGGCTGTTGGGTCCAGCCAAGGGGGGCGCACCTCCTTGAGGCCTTGGGAGCTGAATTGGCACACAATTCAAAGCAAGGAAGGTGGTTGCTAGGGGGATAAAAGGAGGCTGAGGGTGAGATGACACATACATTACTCATTTCTGTGATTGCAAGTGAGCTGAAGGAGTGGTGGGCTTGAGGCTGAGTGGTTTGTGCAGCCAGCTGAGGAGTGATTTCAGGGCATCTAGGGCAGCTTACAGAGGCTGATTTTTTGCAGCAGTAGTGGCCACATATGCTGGAGTATACTGGGCCATTTCAGGCCGTATTTTCAGCAAGCAAAGGGCCATTCCTGTGCAAGCCGTACAACATCCAACAGAGGCTGAACTACTCAGGCCATACAGCAGCCAGAAGGAGGGACTTTCAGCAGGCCGTATATCAGTGATTGCAGGGCTGTACAGAAGAAGAAAGAGGCCAAGATCAGCAGGCCGTACAGCTGGATTAGCCGGGCTGTACAGCTGATAGAGGGCTGATTCTTTCTGTAAGATTTACTGAAAATTTCTGTTACTGCAACCTTTCTCTGAAGCCTCAATAAAAGCCCTCCTTTGCTGGTTCTCCCCACAATGGGGTTTCCAGGGTACATCTGGTGTCATTGTGTATTTTTGTGCTTGGTTCTGTGTGCTTCTGCTGTCAAATTTCCGAATTATAACTCAGCTATAGGTTACTGCATAATTTCAGATTTTATCAGCTATTATAATTTCTGGTTAAGTTTAAATTATTGGCAATAACTTCAGTGTCTGAGTTATAGGAAAATCAACAGTTAACTCTGAGGATTAGCTATACTGCATTGTTGTGTAATTAAAGCTGATAAAGATTTTAATTTTTACATATGAAAGTGCATTTATATGAATTACATACTTGTGTAATTTGTGGAAACTTTATTTGTATACCTTCACAGTGTCCCGCATAAATTTCAAAGCATTGTTATATGCCATATCACACCAAGGTTGTAGTACAATTGGCATGGATTTATAGAATATGGTCAGATTGTGAAAAACAAACTCTAGTCAAAGCGAGGATAATAAGATAGTTGCATTTCTGGCTTCTTGTATTTAGTCTGATGATCTGGTGCAAATCCTCTTGATTTAGATTTATATGACTTGATGAACTATTATTGGCTAAATAAAGTGTATTTAATTATCTAATGCATATCTGTTATAATTAAGGCTAATGAGATTTTAATATACTGTGCTGTTGTGTTATTAAAGCTAATAAGTTTATAACTGTTGCATATTAAACTACATTTTGAGTTACATAGTTATGTAATCTGTGGAAACTTTATTTGTATACCTTGATATTGTCCTGCATAAATTTCAAAGTATTGTCATATGCCACATCACAACAAGGTTGTAGACATGCATTTATGGAATATAGTAGGATTGCAAAAAACAAACTCCAATTCAATGCGAGTATAATAAGATAGTTGTATTTCTGGCTTCTTGTATTTAGTCTGATGATCTGGTGTAAATCCTCTTTATGTAGATTTATATAAATTGATGAACTATTATTGGGTAAAAGAAAGTCTATTTAATTATCTAACGCTATCGGTTATTTAGTCTAGTTTCTGAACTTAGATTTCTTTACTTCTAGAATCTACAGACATTGTCGTTTGCACTTTATGTTATCTGATTGTTCTATCTCTTGAGTTTTCTGTTTGCTGGGATTTATAAGATGTTTGCAACCAGCAAACCTGTATAATTTTACTGTTTTTAAGTTGGTCAGTAATGGGACACAGATTGCATTGCCTTACATGTTTTATGGAAACTTATGCTTGCAGTCCATGCTTAACAGCTCATCTTCGAACCTTCCTGATTCTACAAGCACAGGACGTCCTTTTGCAACATCATTTTCTGGTCAATCAGGGTCAACTCCAGTTTTTCATCATTCTGGTGAGAATTCCAGGTTGAATCTGTTTATGCAAATTTGCTTCTGGTGTTATCAATATCATTGGCGGTGCAGTTAAATTTCTAATAATATTTTTAGATGTTCAAATTCAGGAATGCATAATTTGCATGGTAGCTACAACATGCCAAGCATGCCAACTGCACTATCTTCCCGAAATTCTGGGCTGGGTGGTGTTCCGTCAAGTGTGGTCCATCAGCCCTCTGGAAACATATCTAGTGGACGGTTCACATCAAATAACATTCCAGTTGCGCTCTCCCAGGTTTTCTCCATGCAATACATCTTTCTATTAGCAATCACAATTAACTCTATTTGCTGGCCAAAAAATATTTTATTCAGCTTTTCATTATCTTGGCTATAAAATGGACTGCTTTTTTAAGAGGGGAAAGCTTTTGCTAATCTCTGTTATGGTTGATTTGTAACATGCAGTTATCCCATGGTGGCTTGCATGGGCACTCAGGAATGACAAATCGAGGAGGTCTTAATGTTGTAGGGACTCATACATATAGCAGTAGTATGAATGGAGTTGGCTCTGTTCCTGGGGGTTCTGCTTCGGGGACAGTTGGCAATAGAGGTGCTATTGCAGGATTGGGAGTATCTCCACTTATAGGTAATTCTGCTCCTCGAATTTCAAGTTCTGTTGGCAACATAGCTGGGGGAGGTGGTGCTGGCAGTAACCTTGGGAGAACTTTAAGTAGTGGTGGGGGATTAACTGCACCTGGTTTAACATCTCGTGCAAATTTGACAACAAATAATGGAACTGGAAATATGAATGTTCAAGGGCCTGGCAGACCAATGAGTGGTGTTCTTCAACATGGTATGAGATTTTCTCAGCCATGATGTGTTTCAGTTCAACATGTGTTTTTTTCTCCTCATTCTTAGGTTGGAACAATTGTTTAATCTCTTGAAATTGAATGCAAAAATATTGTGCTATGGGCCACTATATTTTTGACCACTCCATTTTCATTGAAATTAAATTGCAGAATGGAAAAAAATTGTTATAATTGAAAGTGGGGAGCAAATTTACCAGAACCAGTACTGACTTGTGAACTTGTTTGTTAATTGGTCTACTAAAATATACATAAAATATGCAGAATTTAATTTTTTACACACACACACACACCAATGTTAATCCAAACTATTAGACACCATATATGTAAAGTTTGCTCATTTTAGGGTGTGGGTGGGAGGGGAGGGTGGCGGGGAGGGGTTTTTCTTTTATTTGTCATTCCCCTTGGAACTGCCAATTGGTCCCACCTTTTATTTGTCATTCCCCTTGGAACTGCCAATTGGTCCCACCAGTCTGAACCGGTTGTGAACTGACTGGTTCATTACTCTAGTCCCTTTTCAGCCATTGGCTCAGGGGCTGAAGGGTGTGGACCGGCCAGTTCTGATGACATTGGGGGAGAGTAGGTTGATGCCACCCGAGATTACTCCCCATGGGCCTATCAGCCCAAGCTACTCTGCCGAGGACATTATTCAACAGACACTAGGCATGGACATCCATATTATTGACTCAGATGTAGAGGAAGAATATGCCTAGCTCCCTCCTCTCTTTGTATCAATTGCACTTTAACCTCAGTGTTTTCAGCCCTTGAGATCTAGGGTGTGGGAAGTTACACATTAAAGAATGCATAAAAGCAGCTTTTGAGAGAGGTGGGGTGCACTTTTCAAGGAGAGGTTGAGGAGAAGTTGAAGAGTCACACTTTCCAAGAGAGGGTTTGAGCTGAAAGGAAGAAGAGAAGGAGCAGCAAAAGGATTGGCGGTGATACCAAGGAGATTTCTGCATTAAATATACTCCAGTACCGTACAGCAAAGGAGGGCTGTACAGTACGGATTTGAGAGGGCCGTACAACGTTTTTCATGCTGGCTATGCAGCTACAGAAAGCACAGAAATCGAGGCAAGGTCTTGGCACAAATTTCTAGGTGTTTTCTGCTGCTGGTAAATCCGCACAGCAAGGTACTGTTCTGTACTAAATATGGGCACAAAAATCGAGGCACTGTTTCTGCTGTTTGTGACTGTACAGTCTGTACTGTTTGTACAGGAAATCAAGCTCTGATTTCAAGGCAGTCTTGCACAGAAAACGAGGTGGATTTTTTTGCTCAGATAGTGAAATAGTACAGTTTATTAATGCTGAAAGTGTACTGCTGTAAACTCATAAATTTTCCTTGCAAGTTCAATAGAAGAATCTCTCTTGGACTTGTTTTCCCCTTGTGGGTTTTTCGAGGGGCATTGCCCAGAAAATCCTTGTTAAATGTGTTAATATGCTGTCTACTGTTCATTTAATTTCCGCTGCTGATTTTCAGTTTGCTTAGTCAATGTATTTTTGCTCATAAAGTACAGTAGAGAATGCTGTTAAATTTAATGCATTACTGTTGAATTTATTGGAGGTTGAAATCTGAGTTTGACTAAGTGATTGTAAAGTGATATTTTAACAATAGAGACATCGAGTGAGGCATGCAATAGAGTCCCTATTGCATGCTTGACTCAGTGGGTTTTCCCCTCTCCCTAGAGACATTTTCGTTTCAGTTTGCTACTTCCCCTTGTTTCATCTTAGTTTGCTATCGACAATGACTCAGATGGAGATCCCTATTTGGATCTATACGTTGGCATCATTCAGTACTCAGCAGCAAGTCATCTTATCGGGCGGCTTTGAAGCCCATTCCCGAGTTCTTTAGATCCCTTTCCATGACTGTTAAGAGGAGGTGCTCTGTGTTCAGGAACAAATCCAGATTTAGTGGGACTCCATCGGCTCTCTGATGATGCTTCAGTGCCTATTACAGGCTATGGCAGGCACCTCTTGTAGCTTGGTGAATCCCATGAGCCACTGATCCTTGACAACCTCCCCTGCTTCCTGGATTCTCGCTTTTTCTCTTGTTGACCTCATAGTGGAGGGGAAAGTGTAGTGGATTATATCTTGTCCAGTTAGGTTTTACTCCCTTTCATCCACCATTTCTCGATGACTCCCATCACCTTAGCTGGCCATGCTTTTCTATCGTTCTCTCTTTAGGCTGATAGCCCCCCTCCCCTGACCGCCCCCCCTCCCCCCCTCGAACCCCTTTTCTCTTTGATGAGGGTGATCACGACATCTTTACTTCCCATCTTTACCAGATGATCCCATTCGAGTCTCGGTTCTCATACCTTGACTCTGTCGCTGTCAAATATACTTGTATTTCATCCACCATTTGGGAATTAGTCCTAACCCCACTACACCATATCCACCTTACCTTCCTTAAAAACTAGGTCTTGCCCGATGAATCGATGGTATGATAATAAATGCAAACTCCTTCATAGTGAGTTTTGACATGCTTTCACTTACACTTACCCTTCATACCCCCATCTTAAGGCTTTCTACCGTTGTCTCCTCTGCCATAAGAAATGCCTTTTCATCTCCCAAAGGAGACGAGAATTCAGTGCTTCCCTCATCTTTTCCCCTAAAAACTTCTAATGCACCGAATTCAGTGCTTCCCTCATCTTTTCCCCTAAAAACTTCTAATGCACCATCTTCCTTCACAACTCCCCTCTCCCTCGCAATCCAAAATCCATGTTTTTAAATACCTCCTCCCTTTATGATGTCCCTGGGTAGCCCATAATCCATGATACCTTTTCGCCCCTTGTCTTGCCACTTAATTGCCTATCGAGATATCCAGGAGGCTGTTTGGACAATGAACACTAGCAAAGCAATGGATGAGGAAGGGTTCTAGGTAGAACTCTTCAAGTAGGGTCTTCACACAATGGATAATCACTTGGCTATTTGTTCAACCATGTGGTCTGTATGGGTTTTCCAAAGTCTTGGTCATATCACACTATTCACTTGATCCACAAATTGGGTTCTAGTGCCAATCCCAACAACTACAGGATGATCATTGTAGGCCACACATTTTCTATACTCTATGCTAGGGTCCTCCATTTGAAGCTCTCAAGGGAGCTTGAGCGGAGGCAACTTAGAGCTAGAGGACAAAATGGATTTTGACTTGCACACCAGACCATTGATCACATCCTTACACTTCGGACCATCATTGAGGAGGTGCAACATTGCTCTTTGAAAGTTTATTGTTGCTTTGTCACTTTCAAAAAGCATGCGCCTATACGAGTCGGTCCTTGGTCATCTCCGCACAGCCATATATCGAATTTTATCAGAGTACCATTGGGGTCAACCGTCAAACATGGATGCCCTTGCCCTCCACATTATTTGGGATCTACATCGACGAGCTAGAGCTCTTCATGCATGAGCACATCCAAGATGGAGATGGGTGCCTTCTCCACCAAGTCTTGATATCTATCCTGCTTTTCACTGATGATGTGATCCTTTTAGTCTCATCTCCTGAGGGGTTGTAGAGATAGTTGGATGCCCTTACCCTTTTTTGTGACATTCATCAATTGACGGTCAACTTGGGTAAAGCTAAGGTCTTGATTTTCAATGGGTCGAAGAAGACCCTATTTGATCACCATTTATTTTTCAATGGAGAGGAGATCGAGATCGCTAGCTTGTATACCTATTTGGGGGTACAATTCACAAGACCTTGCTTTAGTCCGCAACGTGCACTTTAGCCCTGAGTCGGCAAGGGCTACGAATCCTTGGCCCTTCTTGAGAGGCATTGTTTCCAAAACCATTTTTAGGACATATTGTCCAAGATGTCTCTCATGGACACCCTTATGTAGCCTGTAGTTTTATACGATTCTGAGGTTTGGGAGCCTAGTTTACTAGAGTCTGATTGGTCCTCAGCAAAGAGAGTAGACATCATTCTCTTTTGTCGCATCGTCAGATGCAAGTAGACAGTGCCTTTGACCATTGTCCTTGCAGAGTTTGGTGCTTGAGCCTTTTGGCTTGAGACGATGTTCGGTCTTATCTCACTCATGCATTGCATTCGAATTTTTACTAACTCAACAAAGGGATGGGACTAATTTCTGTACTTGGCTTACTATTCATCGAAGTCCATTGCATTAGCGAGTTCTCCAAGTCGTTCTTGTTGCTAGTATGTGGGGGTCTCAACCACCTCTTACCTACTAGATAGGAGATGAATAAGATCTTCATAGATGATATCTACAAGTAGTTTGTGCACGTCACTTGGATAAACCCTTAGGGCGGGTTACGTTTGAAGATGGCCTTGTATATTGAGCACTTCATGGATGTAAGGGATGAAATAATTGTTCGACCCCTTTACACACTTTGCCACTGGATTTATGCCTTTGGGGTCAACTATCAAACATGTCAAGCTTTAGTAGTTGAAGACTGATAATGCATTTTCTTTTATTTTCTTAATCATAAATGTCTCTTGATAAGATTTATGGATTGAACTTCTCTTATAATGACTTTAGAAAGATGTTGTATTGTAATATTGTAATCTTCTACTTGAAGAATTGGTTGTGTAACTTTGGATGAGAGAAATCAACGATAAAAGATGAAAATAGGGTTTTATTCACTATTGTGCTTAATAATTTAACTCAATCCTTCGAAGTAGTTGTTGCAACTTTAAGTTTATCATGTAGAGTTGAGGAGGTGACATTTGAGGGACATATAATCTTGTAGCATGATCGGAGGAAAAGGCTCTACGATAATGATAAGAATTCTAAGCATGTGTTAGTAGCAAATCACAGGGTGAAAGCGAAACAAAACCTTGGTTAGTTAGGAGACAAGACCACCGCATGCTAGAAGAAGACAATTAAAGAAGATACATTCAGTTGACTATGTTGAAGAGAAACAAGATAGTGGTTATATAAGAACAAGAACTCCTCAAGGGACATAGTAAGGCTACTTACTATGTCTTATGTGGGAGATTGTTTAGAGTCCCAATGGTCTGATGCCTTCAATGTCTGCAATAGGGAAACCCAAGGGATGCTTCCCCACATCAATGGATGACATCCCTAGTAAAATTGTTGGCATAGAATAGTGTGCCTAATCTGAGGGGGTCTGAACTGGGCACCCACTGACATGGAACTAGCCAAACGCCCAACAACATTGTTGACAACCGGTTCAGCTAATCCCTTGTGCTAAAAGGCAATGAGTACTGTAGAAAGTGGTGGCGGGGATTTTTTAAACTTTTGCCTGAATCAATACATTTTTTGTTGTGAGTATAACTTGCAAAGGTTTTGCCTCTAGATGGTTCTGACCTGCGATGGTCTGGCACATCAGAGTTATGAAACTCATTCTGTCGAATAATTTTTGTTTTGCAAGGAAATGTTGTGCATGATTCTGATAGTGATTCTTGATTCCTGGATTGGTTGACTAGCTCTAACAGCTGTCATTTGTGGCATAATTGTTTGGACACGTGTTTGTATTTATGCAGTGCTTATATATATGGGTATGTTTGTTGGTAGAAGTGACGAGTGTGATGCTTTTCTATTGTTATCTGAAAATGTGTTTTAAATTCAAATAACATTGTTGGACAAATTACTCTGATAGCACTTGTGATGTATCTTGCGGTAGTAACAAGATGCAATAAGCATCCATCATAAGAAAATGTAGGAGGCCATATAGCCCAAATGGACAAATACATATATAATAAATTTGATTGATACAATAGATGATGATTTGCATTCAAAAAGACTGTCATTTATAGTACCTAAGAGACAGATCTGAGCTAATGGACATGACCCTAAATAATAATCATCAATATAAACAATGATCTAAACTAGGTATATTACAATGCCAATCTCAACTTTGACATCAGAGGTTTGTTCACCATACCTAATACTTTTGAAAAAATTGAATATGGTTCATCGATGGCCTCTTGTTTAGTTAAAAACTTGTGTTTGCAAATGTTGATTTAGGCAAACAACACATGGAGAAATTTGCAAAAGGTTCATGGAGAGCAAACATGCAATCGGAATTTGTACATAATGATTTGTATGGTCCTATAAGAATGACATCAAGATATTTTTTGAAGATTTATCTAGGGAAATCTGGGTGTACTTTCTCAAGAACAAATCAAAGGCACTTAAACATTAGAGAAATTATGGCTATGGTGGAAAAGAAGAGTGGGAACAAAATCAATGTTTTGAAAACACATGAAAGGGTGAATACAAGTCTAAAGATGTTTGCATGTACTGTAAGTCTCATATCATCCATAGACAACTAACTTGTTTTTATAATCAGTGGAATCATGTCACAGAAAGGAAGATTAGGATGATTTTGGAGATGGCACGAAGTATGCTCAAGGGCAAAAATATGCCAAATGAGTTTTGTATTGGAGTAGTGCAGTCAACAACTAATCTTATTAATATGAGTCCTACAGGCTGTTAGAAACTTCAGAGCTCAACATTCATGGTATGCTAAGAAACTGCATGTGAGTTGTTGAAGTTATAACTTATTTGTGTGCAATTGTTATGTTCATGTCCTAAAAGAAAAAAAACAAATTGGAGGATAAAAACAAGGAGTTTACCTTTTTTGGGATATAGTTAAGAGCTGCCTAAGGCCTATATGCTCTTCAGCATTGATAAAAAGGATGTTTTTGTTAAGAATGATGTCATATTTGATGAAAATCATAGACACAGGGAATCAAATTTGTTAGATGTGTTGTGGCCTGTGAAGGAAACACAAGTTCATAAAAGAAATTGGTCCAAATCAAAAGTGTTATTTGTGGATGTTGCAGGACTCAAAGCTACAAGAATTCACTGAAAGTAGTGTAGGAAGTAGAAAGTCAAGAAGACTTTAACAATGAGCTTTGCACTAGGTAAATATAGCTTTGATGACTACCGTTTTGAATTTTGATGAACTTGTTTCATTTGAAGATGCACATGGAAAAATAAAAAGTGACGGTGGTAGATGTGGTTCCATAAAGGAAAATGGAACAAGGGAATTCACTGAAAGTAGTGTAGGAAGTAGAAAGTTAGGAAGACTATAACAATGAGCTTCGTGTTTGAATTTTGATGACTTGTTTCATTTGAAGATGTACATGGAAAAATAAAAAGTGATGGTGGTAGATATGGTTCCATATATGAAAATCGAGCAAGGGAGTTCATTAGATTGTCTAAAGGAAAAAGTCTGTTCAGATGCAAGTGGATCTGTGGTGAACTAAGTTGGTTCACTATGTAAATATCTAATATAAATAGGACAATACGCAATAATCCATTTAAGGATAGTAAATATAT